>APFE031011239.1:241571-345512 GCA_000404065.3 Pinus taeda
TATGAACCTTGAAACAGAATCTACCATGCGAGGCCAATAGCAATACCTCTGTAGATGTGCAACTGTTTTGCTTACACAAAAATGGCCAGCAATAAGAGAAGAATGAGCTTCTCTTATGACATTTATTCTCTCCCCCTATGGTATACACAACTTTCCCAAATGAAACAGCAAATTGTTATGAATGTGATAGTCATTTTCCTCTACATGATTCCCTTTACTCAAGATAGCATACACATCTTTAAAGTCATCATCAGATGCATACTGTTCTATGTAACTATCATATACAATGGAATCATTCTTAAGTAAAGTAATAGCACCAATAATAGGCCTTAAAAGCATATCAGCAACTTTATTCAGAGTACCTTTCTTGTACCTTATTACCAAATGGAACTGTTGCAAGAAGCCCATCCCTCTGAAGTGTCGTGACTGTTGTAACTTGCTTTGTGATTGCAAGTACTGTAAGGGCTGATGGTCGGTATGTATAACAGTTTCTTTGCCCATCAAATAGTGTTTCCACTTTTTGACGCTTTGTACCAACGCATACAACTCCTTATCATAGGTAGGATAATTTACAACGGCACCATTAAAAGTTTCATAATGAAAAGCAATAGGCTTACCATGCTGTAGAAGAACTACACCCATGGCATAATCACTAACATCAGTTTGTATCTCAAATGGCTGTCTCAAATCCGGTAATGCAAGGACTGGAGCTGAACTAATCTTCTCTTTCAAAGATTTGAAGGCTTTTGCTGCTTGCCTCCCCATTGGAAAGCATGCTTCACACTTGTCATTGCATGCATAGGAGCTGCTATAGAAGAGGAGTTAGAGATGAACTTCCTCCAATATTGAGTTGCACCCAAAAAACTTCTTACCTCTGTTATGGATTTGGGAGTAGGCCAATTCAGAATAACCTATATTTTAGCAGGATCAATCCTCAAAGCACCTCCTCCTACTATGTGTCCCAAATAAACCAAAGAAGTCTTTCCAAATTCACACTTTGACATTTTAAGAAATAACTGATTCTTCTTCAAAACATCAAGTACTTTTCTAACATGCATGGCATGATCTTCTCTAGACTTGCTGAAAATTAAGATGTCATCTAAGTACACAATAATGAAATCATCAAGAAAAGGACGCAAGACATCATCCATTACCCACATGAAAGTTGCAGGTGCATTGCACAAACCAAACGACATCACAAGCCATTCAAAGAGTCCTTGTTTTGTTTTGAACGCGGTCTTCCAAATGTCACTTTCTTCAATTCTTACTTGATGATATCCACTACCCAAGTCTAACTTAGTGAAATATTGAGCATGTTTCAGTTGGTCTAGCAAATCATCTATTCTTGGGAGTGGGTAACAATTCTTTACCGTTAGCTTGTTCAAGGCCCTGAAATCAACACACATACGCCAAGTGCCATCTTTCTTTGGAATCAGTACAATCGGTGACCCACATGGCGAAGTACTTGGCCTTATGAAACCCTTGTCCAGCAAGTCCTTGATTTTCTTCTTTATTTTAGGATTCTCCATAATAGACATGCAGTACATGCCTATGTTCGGAAGAGGACAATCTGGATGCAAATGGATTTCATGCTGAATCTCCCTCTTAGGAGGCAAACCTGTTGGCTCCTGAAATATCTCATGATATACATCAACTACATCATACAGATCTGATTTAAGTTTTGGATCACAATTGTCAAATGACTCATGATTCACATCAACATTGGGCTTAATCATAAGAAGAACAAAATTCTTACTTGAATTGACCAGCCTTTTTACTTGTCTTGCATTCACCATCGCTATATTTGTCTTCTTGCGATGAGCTCTAACAATGAACTCCTTGCCATCTTTGAAAAGATGATATTTGTTTTCATGGCGATGAAAGATAGCTTTCCTATCAAATAAGTAAGGGCTTCCCAAAACAATTCCTGCTATATCAAAAGGTACCACATCAAGTTCAGCTGTGTCAATAAAATGTGCAATAATTGCAAAGCTCAATGTGCACTTTCCTGAAACTTGTAAATTTGCATCCTTGCAAATCCATCCAAGTTGATATGGCTTCGGATGTTGAACGGTCTCAAGTTTAAGTTGCTTGACCAAGTCTTCTGATATAAGGTTTGCTTGTGACCCACTATCAAAAAGTGTGTCAACCTTAGTATGTTTTGAAATCACCCTCACATGAAACAGTTCAATTCTTTCTTCCTCATTAGGAGCTTGTACATGACAACTTGGGGTACTAGTGCTGGCTTGAATTTCCATTTCTTTTCCCTTCAAAATTTTCAAACCCATGGCTGTAATTTTCGTTTCATCACCTGAATCATCCCCTAAATCTTGTGGTGTAGATGTAGTAGAAGCAGTTTTTTGTTTCCGTTTGGATTTGTTAAATTGAGGTCTTTTTTCAGGATGTAATTTCCAACCGTTTTTCTCCTCATGGCCTGGTTTAGAACAGTGTTTACAGATCACTTTCTCACTTTCCTATTTGACAGATGCATTCTTTTTGCCCTTTCCCTTGGAGGTTTTCTCTTTGTTTTTCCCCTTGGCGGGCTTGTTTCTACCCTCTCCAAATGTGTTTTTTCCCTTGCCTCTAAATGGGTAGCTTGGACACAAACCTCATGCAGGCTAGTAGGGTTAAACATCAAGCTGGTGTGTCTAAGGTAGCTATGCAAGCCACCAATATTTTTCAGCAAGGTTTCCTGTCTCTGTAAATCTACCCCTAACAAAAGAACTCTTCTCCTGAATTTCTTGATCTCCTCTTTGGCCTTGGCCTCCCACAAGACCAATGCAGCTCCATCCATTCTCAAAGAAGCCAACTGAATGTTTGTGGCATCATCATGTATATTCTAGATTCTCAAGTAAAATTCCAACTGCCTAATCCGGTTGTCAAGCTTTTCTGCATTCACTTCACCATTAAACATAGGTAATTCGAAATTTACATCAAGCTTCAAAAAAGGACTTTTTCCAGAGGATCTATGCTTATCACAGAAGAAGAAGACTAGGATGAAGAAGAAGGAGGTGACAATGGGGGTGGTGGATCACCATTACCTCCATGTCCTTTCTTGGAATGATCATCATCCTTCTTACCTCCTGAAGAACCCTCTCCTTCATGTGGATGTTTGGACCCTTCTCCAGCCAATTTCTCATTTCTTTCTTGGTATAAAATCCACACCATTCAGTGATCCAAGAAAGCATTCTAAAAACTGCTTTCTTCTTCTTGGATCCATGTGTAGGAATTTCCCTTAAGTTCAACATTCTCAAGCTTCTGCTGAGACTCTTGAGGGGAAATTGAAGTGAAGGTGATGGCTTTTGGCCTTCCTGACTGAGGATTCTCGTTCCTAGTCAACGTCCTACCCCTCTTTAAAGTTTCAACCTGGAAAGCTCATACTTGCAAGACAGTAGAGGACTTTGCACAAAACAATCAGAACTACACCAGATGACTGAAAGAGCATTTATCTACCTTGCAAATTGTATACAAGACATTTCGAAAGGCGTCCTGACTCGTTCCAGGCCTTTCTATAGCATTGACTGCTTTTGATACAAAGAAACAACAACATAGCTCTGATACCAACTTGATCTGAATTTGAAACTACTTGTAAATGGTTTGCAAGGTATTCAATTCAGTAATAAACATGTTTAAAAGATGCCCATGTCTTGCAGTAAAGAAACAAATGAAAATTTCACCTATTCATGAACCATTTAAGAATAGCATAATTATTTCATTTTATTGTTTAACACATTAAAACAAATTTTGTCTGCAAAATAAATCAACCATAGATGCAAGAGAAGTTGATGAAGCAGTTCACCCCTCCTGGGCTACGTCTGCTGGGTCCAAGGCTTCTAAATGGGCCTATCCTTGTTTTAATTAAATGGTCAAAATGAACATATAGCTGAATAGAGGTCTCTACAAGTGGAATAGACTGTAAAAAGGGATTTAGAACAATTGAATCCTTTAGGATTGACTACTGGTTCACCTCCAATGGATACGTGCAACCCTATACAGTTCTCACAACACTTGGCCCTAGTGGCTTCGAGAACTTCCATGGCTCCAAAACCTCTGCAAATGACCTCAGAATGCTGTAAGACCTATGCCAATGGCTTCAGAAGGTCGACAACACCCAAAATAAAAAACAAATTCATCCAAAACCAACTTTCCTAGCCAAAGTTATGGCTATTTACTCCTGACTTCCAGTTTCCCTAAAACAACTCCAGCTAACTTTAGTTACGGCCAGTTAACTCCGCCAATTATGGTGGGTCCGCCAAAATCACCGCCTCCGCAAAAATCTCCGCCAATTCCTGACTGTTAGTTAACTACCGATATGTGTCCGCAAATATCGGCTGGCAGTTTGTATCGGATTTTGTGCCGGCGGTTAGGCGTTTGTCCCACGGTTCAAGGGCTGTGGTAATATGGTGTCGGGGGGCTGGCCCTTAGGGGTTGGCTCCTTTCATTTCCCACCCAATGCAAATTTAAAATTCTAAAATACTTTTCTTCACCCATATAACAAGAAGCACCTCAAGGGCCTAACGGTAAGGCGTGGAGGTGGTAGAACATAGGTCGTGTGTTCAAACCACACTCCGACCAACAAAACTTTTGAAATACGCTGCTGACGTCACCTTGGGCCATGTGGCGGCTTCTGAGCTTGCCATGTGGCAGCTTCTGATTGGCTGCCCAAAAGGAATATTCCATGTAATATTCCAAGGAATATTCTGTGGAATATTCTTTTTTAAATTTTTTTTGAAAATTCAAAAATTAAGGGTTATTGGGCAATTTTATGTTTGTCATAACTTTCTCATACGACGACCGTTTTTTGAACCATTTGTGGCCCTGAAATCAAGAGGACAAGCTCTATCTGGTTGTTTAGGTTCAAGCAAATTCTGACCACCTTCATTTTTTTAGCATTTTATGACACTTGGGACATGAGCCCCTGATCACGCCTCCCCATTGGGAAGCTTTTGGACCCCAAAAGCCTTCAACTACATGTTAAAGAGGCGAGGGTACAGTGCCCTCACTCTGTCCACCTCCATCCACTTTGCCTTGTTCGGTTTTCTGCCTTTGAGACCAACCCGAACATAATCTACATTGCCTCTCCTTAAAGTGCATGTCCTTCTGTCAAGGATTGTATCTTCTTTCAGCTCATCTAAGAATTATGGCGAGAAATCTTCTATATATGGCAATTGAACAACGCTTTCATGATCAGTGATCAAAGGAAGTTCATACAAACGTAAGTTCTCAACATTAACAACAGAATACTTTTACATGTAGGAAGGAAAATCTAATTGAAAAGCATTATTTCCAACCTTCTTGAGGATTTTGAATGGACCATAACAAATAGGCTTCAGCTTTTTACCTTTTCCTTGCATCCTTTCCTTACTAATGTACAGCCATACCTCATCCCCTTCTTGAAACTTGTGATCGACTCTATGCTTGTCGTGTCTTTCCTTGTACTTGCCTTGACTCTTCTCAAGTTGTTCTTGAATTTGTTGATGTATTTACTGAATTATTTCAATGAATGAATGAGCTTTGTCAATATCACTATGTCCCTCAATGGCAACATCTTTCTCAAGAATGAAATCAAGAGGTGATTTGGGCAAGTAACCAAAACAAGCTTCAAACGGTGAGGTGTTTGTGGAAGAGTGCTTTGCACGGTTGTAAGCATGTTGTATGTAGTGAAAATGTTCATCCCAAAGCTTGGGATGCTTGCTACAATATCCTCTCAAGAGGTGCACAAATGTTCTGTTCACAACGTCGGTTTGTCCATCTGTTTGCTGATGGAAAGCAATACTTTTCTTCAACTTTGTGTCCATCATCTCCCATAGGTTGGACCAAAAACTCCCCACAAATCTGGAATCCCTGTCACTAATAATGGAAATAGGCAAACAAAAGTGAATCCATACATGATGAAAAAATAATTCGGCAGTTTGTTTAGCAGTTATAGTTTTCTTACAAGGCATAAGTATACACATTTTTCTCAAACGATCAACTACTACATATAAATAATCATGCTGCTTTCTAGATTTTGGCAAACCTCCTACAAAATCCATAGAGATGATCTCCCATGGTCTAGAAGGTATCGGCAAAGGAGTATACAAGCCAAGCTTCCTATTACTAGGCTTTCTTGTAGCACATAATGAACAACCTCTTATGAACCTTGAAACAGAATCTACCATGCGAGGCCAATAGCAATACCTCTGTACATGTGCAACTATTTTGCTTACACCAAAATGGCTAGCAATAAGAGAATAATGAGCTTCCCTTATGACATTTATTCTCTCCCCCTGTGGTATACACAACTTTCCCAAATGAAACAACAAATTGTTATGCATGTGATAGTCATTTTCCTCTACATGATTCCCTTTACTCAAGTTAGCATACACATCTTTAAAGTCATCATTAGATGCATACTGTTCTATGTAACCATCATGTACAATGGAATCATTCTTAAATAAAGTAACAACACCAACAATAGGCCTTGAAAGCATATTAGCAACTTTATTTAGAGTACCTTTCTTGTACCTTATTACCAAATGGAACTGTTGCAAGAAACGCATCCATCTGAAGTGTCGTGACTGTTGTAACTTGCTTTGTGATTGCAAGTACTGTAAGGGTTGATGGTCGGTATGTATAACAGTTTCTTTGCCCATCAAATAGTGTTTCCACTTTTTGACGCTTTGTACCAATGCATACAACTCCTTATCATAGGTAGGATAATTTACAACAACACCATCAAAAGTTTCAGAATGAAAAGCAATAGGCTTAACATGTTGTAGAAGAACTGCACCCATGGCATAATCACTAGAATCGGTTTGTATCTCAAATGGCTGTCTCAAATCCGGTAATGTAAGGACCGAAGCTGAACTAATCTTCTCTTTCAAAGATTCAAAAGCTTTTTGCTGCTTGCCTCTCCATTGGAAAGCATGCTTCACACTTGTTACTGCATGCATAGGAGCTGCTATAGAAGAGAAGTTAGAGATGAACTTCCTCCAATATTGAGCTGCACCCAAAAAACTTCTTACCTCTGTAATGGATTTGGGGGTAGGCCACTTCACAATAGTCTCAATCTTAGTAGGATCAATTGTCAAAGCACCTCCTCCTACTATGTGTCCCAAACAACCCAAAGAATTCTTTCCAAATTCACACTTTGACATTTTAAGAAATAACTGATTCTTCTTCAAAACATCAAGTACTTTCCTAACATGCATGACATGATCTTCTCTAGACTTGCTGACAATTAAGATATCATCTAAGTAGACAATAATGAAATCATCAACAAAAGGACGCAAGACATCATCCATTACCCACATGACAGTTGCAGGTGCATTGCACAAACCAAACGGCATCACAAGCCATTCAAAGAGTCCTTGTTTGGTTTTAAACATTGTCTTCCAAGTGTCACTTTCTTTAATTCTTACTTGATGATATCCACTGCGCAAGTCTAACTTAGTGAAATATCGAGCATGTTTCAGCTGGTCTAGCAAATCATCTATTCTTGGGAGTGGGTAATGGTTCTTTACCGTTATCTTGTTCAATGCCTTGAAATCAACACACATAAGCCAAGTGTCATCTTTCTTTGGAATAAGTACAATCGGTGACCCACATGGCAAAGTACTTGGCCTTATGAAACCCTTGTCCAAGAAGTCCTTGATTTTCTTCTTTATTTTAGCATTCTCCATAATAGACATGTGGTACATGCCTATGTTTGGAAGAGGACAATCTGGATGCAAATGGATTTCATGCTGAATCTCCCTCTTAGGAGGCAAACGTGTTGGCTCCTGAAATATCTCATGATATACATCAACTACATCATACAGATCTGATTTAGTTTTTGGATCAAAATTGTCAAATGGCTCATCATTCATATCAACCTTGGGCTTAATCATAAGAAGAACAAAATTCTTACTTGAATTGACCAGCCTTTTTACCTTTTTTGCATTCACCATCGCTATATTTGTCTTCTTGCGATGAGCTCTAACAATGAACTCCTTGCCATCTTTGAAAATATGATATTTGTTTTCATGGCGATGAAAGATAGCTTTCCTGTCAAACAAGTAAGGACTTCCCAAAACAATTCCTGTTATATCAAAAGGTACCACATCAAGTTCAACGGTGTCAATAAAATGTGCAGTAATTGCAAAGCGCAATGTGCACTTTCTTGAAACTTGTAAATTTGCATCCTTGCAAATCCATCCAAGTGGATATGGCTTCGGATGTGGAACGGTCTCAAATTTAAGCTGCTTGACCAAGTCTTCTGATATAGGGTTTGCTTGTGACCCACTATCAAAAAGTGTGTCAATTTTAGTATGTTTTGAAATCACCCTCACATGAAACAGTTCAATTATTTCTTCCTCATTAGGAGCTTGTACATGACAGTTTGAGGTACTCGTGCTGGCCTGAATTTCCATTTCTTTTCCCTTCAAGTTTTTCAAACCCATGGCTGTAATTTTGGTTGCATCACCTGAATCATCCCCTAAATCTTGTGGTGTAGATGTAGTAGCTGCAGTTTTTTGTTTCCAATTAGATTTGTTAAATTGAGGTCTTTTTTCAGGATGTAATTTCCAATAGTTTGTCTCCTCATGGCCTGGTTTAGAACAGTGTTTACAGATCACCTTCTCACTCTCCTGTTTGACAAATGCATTCTTTTTGCCCTTTCCCTTGGAGGTTTTCTCTTTGTTTTTCCCCTTGGAGGGCTTGTTTCTACCCTCTTCAAATGTGTTTTCTCCCCTTGCCTCTAAATGGGTAGCTTGGACACAAACCTCATGCAGGCTAGTAGGGTTAAACATCAAGATGGTGTGTCTAAGGTAGCTATGCAAGCCACCAATATATTTCAGCAAGGTTTCCTGGGTCTGTAAATCTACCCCTAACAAGAGAACTCTTCTCCTGAATTCTTGGGTGTAGTCTTGGACACTCTGACCCTTAAGTTGTCCGAAATTTTGCCAGTTCATAATGGCTTTTTGCATGTGAGCAAGAGGATGAAATTGTTTTTTAATGGCTAACAGAAAGTCAGTGCATGTTAAGGTAACCTTACCAAATTTCTTCATCTCCTCTTTGGTCTTGGCCTCCCACCAGACCAATGCGGCTCCATCCATTCTCAAAGAAGCCAACTGAATATTTGTGGCATCATCATGTATATTCTGGATCCTCAAGTAAATATCCAACTGCCTAATCCAGTTGTCAAGCTTTTCTACATTCACTTCACCATTAAACATAGGTAATTCAAATTTTACATCAAGCTTCAAAAAAGGACTTTTTCCAGAGGATCTATGCTTATGCACAGAAGAAGAAGACGAGGATGAAGAAGAAGGAGGTGACGATGGGGGTGGTGGATCACCATTACCTCCATGTCCTTTCTTGGAATGATCATCATCCTTCTTACCTCTTGAAGAACTCTCTCCTTCATGTGGATGTTTGGACCCTTCTCCAGCCAATTTCTCATTTCTTTCTTGGTACAATATCCTCACCATTTCAGTGATGTCCAAGAAATCCTTTATGAAGACTCTTTCTTCTTCTTTTGGATCCATGTCTGCAGGAATTTCTCCTTCATGTTCAGACATTCTTGAAGCTTCTGCTAAGACTCTTGAGGATGAAATTGAAGGTGAAGGTGATGGCTCTTTGGCCTTCCTTGACTGAGGATTCTCTCGTTCTCTAGTCAACTGTCCTTCCCCTCTTTTAAGTTTCAACCTGGTAAGCATCAATACTTGCAAGATAGTTAGAATATCTTTGCACAAAAACAATCAAAAGACAACTACACCAGAGATTGACTAAAAGAGCATTTATCTACTTTGCAATTGTATAACAAGAGCATTTCGAAGGCTTCCTGGCTCGTTTCAGGCTCTGTCTATAGCTTATTTGACTTCTTTTGATACAAAGAAACAACAACATAGCTTTGATACCAACTTGATCTGAATTTGAAACTACTTGTAAATGGTTTGCAAGGTATTCAATTAAGTAACAAACATGTTTAAAAGATGCCCATGTCTTGCAGTAAAGAAACAAATGAAATTTTCAGCTGTTCATGAACCATTTAAGCATAGCAGAATTATTTCCTTTTACTGTTTAACACATTAAAATGAATTTGTTCTGCAAAATAAATCAACCACAGATGCAAAAGAAGTTGATGAAGCAGTTCACAGCTGAATAGAAGTCTCTACAGGTGGAATAGACTATCAAAACAGATTCAAAACACTTGAATCCTTCAGTATTGACTGCTGGTTCACCTCCAATGGATACCTGCAACCCTATACAGTTCTCACAACACTGGGCCCTCGTGGCTCCTAGAACTTCCACGGCTCTAAAACCTCTGCAATGACCTCATAATGCTATAAGACCTATGCCAATGGCTTCAGAAGGTCAACAATACCCAAAATAAAAAATAAATTCGTCCAAAACCGACTTTCCTAGACAAAGTTATGGCTATTTACTCCCAACTGCTAGTTTCCCTAAAAAAAACTCTAGCTAACTTTAGTTACGGCCAGTTAACTTTGCCAATTATGGTGGGTCCGCCAAAATCACTGCCTCCACCAAAATCTCTGCTAATTCGTGACTGTTAGTTAACTGCCCGTATGTGTCCATCCGCAAATCTCGGCTGGCGGTTTGTCTCGGATTTTGTGCCGGCAGTTAGGAGTTTAGCCCACGGTTCAAGGGTTGTGGTCATATGGTGTGGGGGGGCTGGCCCCTTTCATTTCCCGCCCAATGCAAATTTAAAATTCTTAAACACTTTGGTCTGCCCATATAGCAAGAAGCACCTCAAGGGCCTATCTGTAAGGCGTGGAGGTGGTAGAACATAGGTCGTGTGTTCAAACCACACTCCGACCAACAAAACTTTTGAAATTTGCTGTTGACATCACCTTGGGCAACGTGGCAGCTTCTGAGCTTGACACGTGGAAGCTTCTGATTGGCTACCCAAAAGGAATATTCCATGGAATATTCTGAGGAATATTCTATGGAATATTCTTTTTTTAATTTTTTTTGAAAATTCAAAAATTAAGGGTTATTGGGTGATTTTGTGTTTGTCATAACTTTCTCATATGACGACCGTTTTTCAAACCGTTTACGGTGTCGGAATCAGGAGGACGAGATCTATCCGGTTGTTCAGGTTCATGCCAATTCTAAGCACTTTCTTTTTTGAGCATTTTACGATACTTGGGACATGAGCCCCTGATCATGCCTCCCCATTGGGAAGATTTTGGACCCCAAAAGCCTTCAACTACCTATTAAAGAGGTGAGGGTACATCACCCTCACTCTATCCACCTCCATCCACTTTTCCTTGTTCAGTTTGCTGCCTTTGAAACCAACCTGAACATAATCTACATTGCCTCTCCTTAAAGTGCGTGTCCTTCTGTCAAGGATTGTATCTTCTTTTAGCTCATCTAAGAATTCTGGCAAGAAATCTTCTATAGATGGCAGCTGAAAAGTGCTTTCATGATGAACGATCAAAGGAAGTTCATACAAACGTAAGTTCTCCACATTAACAACAGAATACGTTTACATGTAGGAAGGCAAATCTAATTGAAAAGTATTATTTCCAACCTTCTTGAGGATTTTGAATGGACGATAATGAATAGGCTTCAAGTTTTTTCCTTCTTCTTGCATCCTTTCCTTACTAATGTACAGCCATACCTCATCCCCTTCTTGAAACTTGTGATCAACTCTATGCTTGTCATGTCTTTCCTTGTACTTGCCTTGACTCTTCTCAAGCAGTTCTTGAATTTGCTGATGTTTTTGATGAATGCTTTCAATGAATGAACGAGCTTTGTCAATATCACTATGTCCCTCAATGGCAACATATTTCTCAAGAATGAAATCAAGTGGTGATTTGGGAAAGTAACCAAAACAAGATTCAAACGGTGAGGTGTTTGTGGAAGAGTGCTTGGCACGGTTGTAAGCACGCTGTATGTAGTGCAAATGTTCATCCCAAAGCTTGGGATGCTTGCTACAATATCCTCTCAAGAGGTGCACAATGGTTCTGTTCACAACTTCGGTTTGTCCATCTGTTTGCTGATGGAAAGCAGTACTTTTCTTCAACTTTGTGTCCATCATCTCCCATAGGTTGGACCAAAAATTCCCCACAAATCTGGAATCCATGTCACTAATAATGGAAGTAGGCAAACCAAAGTGAATCCATACATGATGAAAAAATAATTCAGTAGTTATAGTTTTCTTACAAGGCATAAGTATACACATTTCGCTGAAACGATCAACTACTACATATAAATAATCATGTTGCTTTCTAGATTTTGGCAAACCTCCTACAAAATCCATAGAGCTGCTCTCCCATGGTCTAGAAGGTACCGGAAAAGGAGTATACAAGCCAAGCTTTCTATTACTAGGCTTTCTTGTAGCACATAATGAACAACCTCTTATGAACCTTGAAACAGAATATACCATGCGAGGCCAATAGAAATACCTCTGTAGATGTGCAACTGTTTTTCTTACACCAAAATGGCCAGCAATAAGAGAAGAATGAGCTTCTCTTATGACATTTACTCTCTCCCTCTGTGGTATACACAAATTTCCCAAATGAAACAACAAATTCTTATGCATGTGATAGTCACTTTCCTCTACATGATTCCCTTTAATCAAGTTAGTATACACATCTTTAAAGTCATCATCAGATGCATACTGTTCTATGTAACTATCATGTACAATGGAATCATTCTTAAATAAAGTAACAACACCAGTAATAGGCCTTGAAAGCATATCAACAAATTTATTCAGAGTACCTTTCTTGTACCTTATTACCAAATGGAACTGTTGCAAGAAGCCCATCCATCTGAAGTGTCGTGACTATTATAACTTGCTTTGTGATTGCAAGTACTGTAAGGGCTGATGGTCGGTATGTATAACAGTTTCTTTGCCCATCAAATAGTGTTTCCACTTTTTGATGCTTTGTACCAATGCATACAACTCCTTATGATAGGTAGGATAATTTACAACAACACCATTAAAAGTTTCATAATGAAAAGCAATAGGCTTACCATGCTGCAGAAGAACTGCACCCATGGCATAATCACTAGCATCAATTTATATCTCAAATGGCTATCTCAAATCTAGTAATGCAAGGAACGCAACTGAACTAATCTTCTCTTTCAAAGATTCAAAATCTTTTTGCTTCTTGCCTCCCCATTGGAAAGCATGCTTCACACTTGTTACTGCATGCATAGGAGCTATTATGGAAGAGAAGTTAGAGATGAACTTTCTCCACTGTTGAGCTGCACCCAAAAAACTTCTTACCTCTGTAATGGATTTGGGAGTAGGCCACTTCACAATAGCCTCAATCTTAGCAGGATCAATTCTCAAAGCACCTCCTCCTACTATGTGTCCCAAATAAACCAAAGAAGTATTTCCAAATTCACACTTTGAAATTTTAAGAAATAACTGATTCTTCTTCAAAACATCAAGTACTTTCCTAACATGCATGACATGATCTTCTCTAGACTTGCTGGAAATTAAGATGTCATCTAAGTAGACAATAATGAAATCATCAAGAAAAGGACACAAGACATCATCCATTACCCACATGAAAGTTGCAGGTGCATTGCACAAACCAAACGGCATCACAAGCCATTCAAAGAGTCCTTGTTTGGTTTTGAACGTTGTCTTCCAAATGTCACTTTCTTCAATTCTTACTTGATGATATCCACTGCGCAAGTCTAACTTAGTGAAATATTGAGCATCTTTCAGCTGGTCTAGCAAATAATCTATTCTTGGGAGTGGGTAACGATTCTTTACCGTTATCTTGTTCAAGGCCCTGAAATCAACACACATACGCCAAGTGCCATCTTTCTTTGGAATCAGTACAATCGGTGACCCACTGGCGAAGTACTTGCCTTATGAAACCCTTGTCCAACGAGACTTGATTTGCCTTTTATTCAGCATTCTCCATAATAGACATGCGGTACATGCCTATGTTTGGAAGAGGACAAATCTTGGATGCAAATGGATTTCATGCTGAATCTCCCTCTTAGGAGGCAAACCTGTTGGCTCCTGAAATATCTCATGATATACATCAACTACATCATACAGATCTGATTTAAGTTTTGGATCACAATTGTCAAATGACTCATGATTCACATCAACCTTGGGCTTAATCATAAGAAGAAAAAAAATCTTACTTGAATTGACTAGCCTTTTTACTTGTCCTGCATTCACCATCACTATATTTGTCTTCTTGTGATCAGCTCTAACAATGAACTCCTTGCCATCTTTGAAAAGATGATATTTTTTTTCATGGCGATGAAAGATAGCTTTCCTGTCAAACAAGTAAGGACTTCCCAAACCAATTCCTGCTATATCAAAAGGTACCACATCAAGTTCAACTGTGTCAATAAAATATGCAGTAATTACAAAGCACAATGTGCACTTTCTTGAAACTTGTAAATTTGGATCCTTGCAAATCCATCAAAGTGGATATGGCTTCGGATGTGGAACGGTCTCAAGTTTAATCTGCTTGACCAAGTCTTCTGATATAAGGTTTGGTTGTGACCCACTATCAAAAAGTGTGTCAATTTTAGTATGTTTTGAAATCACCCTCACATGAAACAATTCAATTCTTTCTTCCTCATTAGGAGCTTGTACATGAGAGTTTGAGGTACTAGTGCTAGCTTGAATTTCCATTTCTTTGCCCTTCAAGTTTTTCAAACCCATGGCTGTCATTTTGGTTTCATCACTTGAATGATCCCCTAAATCTTGTGGTGTAGATGTAGTAGTAGCAGTTTTCTGTTTCCCTTTGGATTTGTTAAATTGAGGTCTTTTTTTAGGATGTAATTTCCAACAGTTTTTCTCCTCATGGCCTGGTTTAGAACAATGTTTACAGATCACTTTCTCACTCTCCTATTTGACAAATGCATTCTTTTTTCCCTTTCCCTTGGAGGTTTTCTCTTTGTTTTTCCCCTTCGAGGGCTTGTTTCTACCCTCTTCAAATGTGTTTTTTCCCCTTGCCTCTAAATGGGTAGCTTGGATATAAACCTCATCCAGGCTAGTAGGGTTAAACATCAATATGGTGTGTCTAAGGTAGCTATGCAAGCCACCAATATATTTCAGCAAGGTTTCCTGGGTCTGTAAATCTACCTCTAACAAAAGAACTATTCTCCTGAATTCTTGGGTGTAGTCTTGGACACTCTGACCCTTAAGTTGGTCGAAATTTTTCCAGTTCATAATGGATTTCTGCATGTGAGCAAGAGGATGAAATTATTTTTTAATGGCTAACAGAAATTCAGTGCATGTTAAGGTAACCTTACCAAATTTCTTGATCTCCACTTTGGTCTTGGCCTCCCACCAGACCAATGTGGCTCCATCCATTCTCAAAGAAGCCAATTGAATCTTTGTGGCATCATCATGTATATTCTGGATCCTCAAGTAAACTTCCAACTGCCTAATCCAGTTGTCAAGCTTTTCTGCATTCACTTCACCATTAAACATAGGTAATTCGAATTTTACATCAAGCTTCAAAAAAGGACTTTTTCTAGAGGATCTATGCTTATGCACAGAAGAAGAAGACGCGGATGAAGAAGAAGGAGGTGACGATGGGGGTGGTGGATCACCATTACCTCCATGTCCTTTCTTGGAATGATCATCATCCTTCTTACCTCCTGAAGAACCCTCTCCTTCATGTGGATGTTTGGACCCTTCTCCAGCCAATTTCTCATTTCTTTCTTGGTACAATATCCTCACCATTTCAGTGAGGTCCAAGAAAGCCTTTCTGAAGACTCTTTCTTCTTCTTTTGGGTCCATGTCTGTAGGAATTTCTCCTTCATGTTCAGACATTCTTGAAGCTTCTGTTGAGACTCTTGTGTGTGAAATTGAAGGTGAAGGTGATGGCTCTTTGGCCTTCCTTGACTGAGGATTCTCTCGTTCTCTAGTCAACTATCCTTTCCCTCTTTTAAGTTTCAACTTGGTAAGCATCAATAATTGGAGACAGTTAGAAGATCTTTGCACAAAAACAATCAAAAGACAACTACACCAGAGATTGACTGAAATAGCGTTTATCTACTTTGCAATTGTATAACAAGAGCATTTCGAAAGCTTCCTGGCTCGTTTCAGGCTTTGTCTATAGCTTATTTGACTGCTTTCAATACAAAGAAACAACAACATAGCTCTAATACAAAATGGTTTGCAAGGTATTCAATTCAGTAATAAACATGTTTAAAATATGCCCATGTCTTGCAGTAAAGAAACAAAATGAAACTTTCAGCTGTTCATGAACCATTTAAGCATAGAAGAATTATTTCTTTTTACTATTTAACACATTAGAACGAATTTTTTCTGCAAAATAAATCAACCACAGATCCAAAAGAAGTTGATGAAGCAGTTCACCCCTCCCAGGCTACGTCTGTTGGGTCCAAGGCTCCCAAATGGGCTTGTCCTCGTTTTAATTAAATGTTCAAAATTAATATACAGCTGAATAGAAGTCTCTACAGGTGGAATAGACTGTAGAAATGGATTCAGAACACTTGAATTCTTCAGGATTGACTGCTGATTCACCTCCAATGGATACCTGCAACCCTATACATTTCTCACAACACTGGGCCCTAGTGTCTCCTAGAACTTCCACGGCTCCAAAACCTCTGCAAATGACCTCAGAATGCTGTAAGACCTATGTCAGTGGCTTCAGAAGGTTGACAATACCTAAAATAATTTTTTTTTTGTCCAAAACCGACTTTCCTAGCCAAAGTTATGGCTATTTACTCCCAACTACCAGTTTCCCTAAAAAAACTCCAGCTAACTTTGGTTACGGCTAGTTAACTCTGCCAATTATGGTGGGTTCGCCAAAATCACCACCTCCGCATAAATCTCTGCCAATTCCTGACTGTTAGTTAACTGCCCGCATGTGTCCGCAAATCTCGGCTGGCGGTTTGTATCGGATTTTGTGCCGGCGGTTAGGAGTTTGGCCGGCGGTTAGGAGTTTGGCCCACGGTTCAAGGGCTGTGGTAATATGGTGTGGGGGGGGCTGGCCCTTAGGGTCTAGCCCCTTTCATTTCCCACCCAATGAAAATTTAAAATTCTAAAACACTTTTCTCCGCCCATATAGCAAGAAGCACCTCAAGGGCCTAACGGTAAGGTGTGGAGGTGGTAGAACATAGGTCGTGTGTTCAAGCCACACTCTGACCAACAAAACTTTTGAAATACGCTGCTGATGTCACCTTGGGCCACATGGCAGCTTCTGAGCTTTCCACGTGGAAGCTTTTGATTGGCTGCCCAAAAGGAATATTCCATGGAATATTCTGTGGAATATTCTTTTATTTTTTTATTTTTTTTGAAAATTCAAAAATTAAGGGTTATTAGGCGATTTTGTTTTTGTCATAACTTTCTCATATGATGACCGTTTTTCGAACCGTTTACAGTGCCAAAATTAGGAGGGTGAGCTCTATCTAGGCATTTAGGTTTGAGCCAACTCTGAACACTTTCATTTCTGAGCATTTTACGACACTTGGGACATGAGCCCTGATCACACCTCCCCATTAGGAAGCTTTTGGACCCCAAAAGCCATCCACTACCTATTAAAGAGGTGATGGTACAACGCCCTCACTCTGTCCACCTCCATCCACTTTGTCTTGTTCAGTTTGCTGCCTTTGAAACCAACCTGAACATAATCTACATTGCCTCTCCTTAAAGTGTGTGTCCTTCTGTCAAGGATTGTATCTTCTTTCATCTCATATAAGAATTTTGGCGAGAAATCTTCTATAGATGGCAGCTGAACAAAACTTTCATGATTAGTGATCAAAGGAAGTTCATACAAACGTAAGTTCTCCACATTAACAACAGAATACATTTGCATGTAGGAAGGAAAATCTAATTGAAAAGCATTATTTCCAACCTTCTTTAGGATTCTGAATGGACCATAACGAATAGGCTTCAGCTTTTTACCTTCTCCTTGCATCCTTCCCTTACTAATGTACAGCAATACCTCATCCCCTTCTTGAAACTTGTGATCGACTCTATGCTTGTCGTGTCTTTCCTTGTACATGCCTTGACTCTTCTCAAGCAGTTCTTGAATTTGCTGATGTATTTGCTGAATTCTTTCAATGAATGAACAAGTTTTGCCAATATCACTATGTCCCTCAATGGCAACATCTTTCTCAAGAATGAAATCAAGAGGTGATTTGGGCAAGTAACCAAAACAAGCTTCAAATGGTGAGGTGTTTGTGGAAGAGTGCTTGGCACGGTTGTAAGCATGTTGTATGTAGTGCAAATGTTCATCCCAAAGCTTGGGATGCTCGCTGCAATATCCTCTCAAGAGGTGCACAATGGTTCTGTTCACAACTTCGGTTTGTCCATCTGTTTGCTGATGGAAAGCAATACTTTTCTTCAACTTTATGTCCATCATCTCCCATAGGTTGGACCAAAAATTCCCCACAAATCTAGAATCCCTATCACTAATAATGGAAGTAGGCAAACCAAAGTGAATCCTTACATGATGAAAAAATAATTCAGTAGTTTGTTCAGCAGTTATAGTTTTTTTACAGGGCATAAGCGTACACATTTTGCTAAAACGATAAACTACTACATATAAATAATCATGCTGCTTTCTAGATTTTGGAAAATCTCCTACAAAATCCATAGAGATGCTCTCCCATGGTCTAGAAGGTACCAGCAAAGGAGTATACAAGCCAAGCTTCCTATTACTAGGCTTGCCTATAGCACATAATGAACTACCTCTTATGAACCTTGAAACAATATCTACCATGTGAGGCCAATAGTAATACCTCTGTAGATGTGCAATTGTTTTGCTTACACCAAAATGGCCAACAATAAGAGAAGAATGAGCTTCTCTTATGACATTTATTCTCTCCCCCTGTGGTATCCACAACTTTCCCAAATGAAACAACAAATTGTTGTGCATGTGATAGTCATTTTCCTCTACATGGTTCCCTTTACTCAAGTTAGCATACACATCTTTAAAGTCATCATCAGATGCATACTATTCTATGTAACTATCATGTACAATGGAATCATTCTTAAATAAAGTAACAGCACCAATAATAGGCCTTGAAAGCATATCAGCAAATTTATTCAGAGTACCTTTCTTGTACCTTATTACCAAATGGAACTGTTGCAAGAAGCCCATCCATCTGAAGTGTCGTGACTGTTGTAACTTGCTTTGTGATTGCAAGTACTGTAAGGGCTGATGGTCGGTATGTATAACAGTTTCTTTGCCCATCAAATAGTGTTTCCACTTTTTTATACTTTGTACCAATGCATACAACTCCTTATCATAGGTAGGATAATTTACAACAGTACCATTAAAAGTTTCAGAATGAAAAGCAATAGGCTTACCATGCTGTAGAAGAACTGCACCCATGGCATAATCACTAGCATCAGTTTGTATCTCAAATGACTGTCTCAAATATGGTAATGTAAGGACCTGAGTTGAACTAATCTTCTCTTTCAAATATTCAAAAGCTTTTTGCTGCTTGCCTCCCCATTGGAAATCATGCTTCACACTTGTTACTGCATGCATAGGAGCTGCTATAGAAGAGAAGTTAGAGATGAACTTCCTCCAATATTGAGCTGCACCCCAAAAATTTCTTACCTCTGTAATGGATTTGGGAGTAGGCCACTTCACAATAGCCTCAATCTTAGCAGGATCAACTCTCAAAGCACCTCCTCCTACTATGTGTCCCAAATAAACCAAAGAAGTCTTTCCAAATTCACACTTTGACATTTTAAGAAATAACTGATTCCTCTTCGAAACATCAAGTACTTTCCTAACATGCATGACATGATCTTCTCTAGAAGTGCTGAAAATTAAGATGTCATCTAAGTAGACAATAACAAAATCATCAAGAAAAGGACACAAGACATCATCCATTACCCGCATGAAAATTGCAGGTGCATTGCACAAACCAAACGACATCACAAGCCATTCAAAGAGTCCTTGTTTGGTTTTAAATGCTGTCTTCCAAATGTCATTTTCTTCAATTCTTACTTGATGATATCCATTGCACAAGTCTAACTTAGTGAAATATCGAGCATCTTTCAGTTGGTCAAACAAATCATCTATTCTTGGGAGTGGGTAATGATTCTTTACCGTTATCTTGTTCAAGGCCCTGAAATCAACAGACATACGCCAAGTGCCATCTTTCTTTGGAATCAGTACAATCGGTGACCCACATGGCGAAGTACCTAGCCTTATGAAACCCTTATCCAACAAGTCCTTGATTTGCTTCTTTATTTCAACATTCTCCATAATAGACATGCGGTACATGCCTATGTTTGGAAGAGGACAATCTAGATGAAAATGTATTTCATGCTGAATCTCCCTCTTAGGAGGCAAACCTATTGGCTCCTGAAATATCTCATGATATACATCAACTACATCATACATATCTGATTTAAGTTTTGGATCACAATTGTCAAATGACTCATGATTCACATCAACCTTGGGCTTAATCATAAGAAGAAAAAAATTCTTACTTGAATTGACCAGCCTTTTTTCCTGTCTTGCATTCACCATCGCTATATTTGTCTTCTTGCGATGAGCTTAAACAATGAACTCCTTGCCATATTTGAAAAGATGATATTTGTTTTCATGCTGATGAAAGATAGTTTTCCTGGTAAACAAGTAAGGACTTCCCAAAACAATTTCTGCTATATTAAAAGGTACCACATCAAGTTCAACTGTGTCAATAAAATGTGCAGTAATTGCAAAGCACAACGTGCACTTTCTTGAAACTTGTAAATTTTCATCCTTGCAAATCCATCCAAGTGGATATGGCTTCAGATGTGGAACGGTCTCAAGTTTAAGCTGCTTGACCAAGTCTTCTGATATAAGGTTTGCTTGTGACCCACTATCAAAAAGTGTTTCAATTTTAGTATGTTTTGAAATCACCCTCACATGAAACAGTTCAATTCTTTCTTCCTCATTAGGAGCTTGTACATGACAGTTTGAGGTACTAGTGCTGGCTTGAATTTCCATTTCTTTTCCCTTCAATTTTTTCAAACCCATGGCTGTAATTTTGGTTTCATCACCTGAATCATCCCCTAAATCTTGTAGTGTAGATGTAGTACCAGCAGTTTTCTATTTCCCTTTGGATTTGTTAAATTGAGGTCTTTTTTCAGGATGTAATTTCCAACAGTTTTTCTCCTCATGGCCTAGTTTAGAACAGTGTTTACAGATCACTTTCTCACTCTCCTGTTTGAGAAATGCATTCTTTTTTCCCTTTCCCTTGGAGGTTTTCTCTTTGTTTTTCCCCTTGGCGGGCTTCTTTCTACCCTCTTCAAATGTGTTTTTCCCCTTGCCTCTAAATGGGTAGCTTGGACACAAACCTCATCCAGGCTAGTAGGGTTAAACATCAACATGGTGTGTCTAAGGTAGCTATGCAAGCCACCAATATATTTCAGCAAGGTTTCCTGGGTCTGTAAATCTACCCCTAACAAAATAAATCTTCTTTTGAATTGTTGGGTGTAGTCTTGGACACTCTGACCCTTAAGTTGTCTGAAATTTTGCCAGTTCATAATGGCTTTCTGCGTGTGAGCAAGATGATGAAATTCTTTTTTAATGGCTAACAAAAAGTCAGTCCATGTTAAGGTAACCTTACCAAATTTCTTGATATCCTCTTTGGTCTTGGCCTCCCACCAGACCAATGCGGCTCCATCCATTCTCAAAGGAGACAACTAAATCTTTGTGGCATCATCATGTATATTCTGGATGCTCAAGAAAACTTCCAACTGCCTAATCCAGTTGTCTAGCTTTTCTGCATTCACTTCACCATTAAACATAGGTAATTCGAATTTTACATCAAGCTTCAAAAAAGGACTTTTTCTAGAGGATCTATGCTTATGCACAGAAGAAGAAGACGCGGATGAAGAAGAAGGAGGTGATGATGGGGTTGGTGGATCACCATTACCTCCATGTCCTTTCTTGGAATGATCATCATCCTTCTTACCTCCTGAAGAACCCTCTCCTTCATGTGGATGTTTGGACCCTTCTCCAGCCAATTTCTCATTTCTTTCTTGGTACAATATCCTCACCATTTCAGTGAGATCCAAGGAAGCCTCTCTGAAGACTCTTTCTTCTTCTTTTGGATCCATGTCTGTAGGAATTTCTCCTTCATGTTCAGACATTCTTGAAGCTTCTGCCGAGACTCTTGAGAGTGAAATTGAAGGTGAAGGTGATGGCTCTCTGGTCTTCCTTGACTGAGGATTCTCTCGTTCTCTAGTCAACTGTCCTTCCACTCTTTTAAGTTTCAACCTGGTAAGCATCAATACTTGCAAGATAGTTAGAAGATCTTTGCACAAAAACAATCAAAATACAACTACACCAGAGATTGACTGAAAGAGCGTTTATCTACTTTGCAATTGTGTAACAAGAGCATTTTGAAGGCTTCCTGGCTCGTTTCAGGTTCTGTCTATAACTTATTTGACTTATTTTGATACAAAGAAACGGCAACATAGCTCTGATACCAACTTGATCTGAATTTGAAACTACTTGTAAATGGTTTGCAAGGTATTCAATTCAGTAATAAACATGTTTAAAAGATGCCCATGTCTTGCAGTAAAGAAACAAATGAAATTTTCAGTTGTTCATGAACCATTTAAGCATAGCAGAATTATTTCCTTTTACTATTTAACACATTAAAATGAATTTTTTCTGCAAAATAAATCAACCACAGATGCAAAAGAAGTTGATGAAGCAATTCACCTCTCTTGGGCTACGTTTGTTGGGTCCAAGGCTCCCAAATGGGCCTGTCCTCGTTTTAATTAAATGATCAAAATGAATATATAGTTGAATAGATGTCTCTACAGGTGGAATAGACTGTAAAAACAGATTCATAACACTTTAATCCTTGAGGATTGACTGTTCGTTCACCTCCAATGGATACCTGCAACCCTATACAGTTCTCACAACACTGGGCCCTGGTGGCTCCTAGAACTTCCACGGCTCCAAAACCTCTACAAATGACCTAAAAATGCTATAAAACCTGTGCTAATGGCTTCAGAAGGTCGACAATACCCAAAATAAAAAAAACAATTCGTCCAAAACCGACTTTCCTAGCCAAAGTTATGGATATTTACTCCCAACTGCCAGTTTCCCTAAAACAAATCTAGCTAACTTTAGTTACGGCCAGTTAACTCTGCCAATTATTGTGGGTCTACCAAAATCACCGCCTTCACCAAAATCTCTGCCAATTCTTGACTGTTAGTTAACTGCCCGCATGTGTCCGCGAATCTCGACTGGCGGTTTGTCTCAGATTTTGTGCCGACAGTTAGGAGTTTGGCCCATGGTTCAACGGCTGTGGTCATATGGTGTGGGGGGCTGGCCCCTTTCATTTCTTGCCTAATGCAAATTTAAAATTCTTAAACACTTTGCTCCACCCATATAGTAAGAAACGCCTCAAGGGCCTAACGGTAAGGCGTGGAGGTGGTAGAACATAGGTCGTGTGTTCAAACCACACTCTAACCAACAAAACTTTTGAAATACGTTGCTGACGTCATCTTGGGCCACGTGGCGGCTTCTGAGCTTACCATGTGGCAGGTTCTAATTGGCTGCCCAAAATAAATATTCCATGGAATATTCCAAGGAATATTTTGTGGAATATTCTTTTTTATTATTTTTTTTAAATTCAAAAATTAAGGGTTATTGGGCGATTTTGTTTTTGTCATAACTTTCTCATATGGCGACCGTTTTTCGAACTGTTTGTGGTGCCGGAATCAGGAGGATGAGATCTATCCGGTCATTTAGGTTTGAGCCAATTCTGAGCACTTTAATTTTTGAGCATTTTACGACACTTGGGACATGAGCCGCCCACCGATTTACAGAAGTTGCAGAAGAGCTATTGCGATGTCTGTAAAATGTTTCCCAGCTACCTGATAGATAGCACACCATAGCGCAGGCATGTTACTTGGCCCTGCTTGAGCTTTCGACCTCAGAGGCATTGGCCCTCTTCCTGTAATATAATTTGTGAAGACAGGGTAGTGATCTTTATCATGCCCCTGGCTTTTACACTTCAGGCACCAAACTTCTTCGCACACCTTTGGCTGAGGCGCTCTATCCTTCTTCTGGATTTGAAACTCTAAGCAAATATTTTGCAAGTCTACATGAATCTGTTGAAATCCCAAAGAAGCATCTTGAATCGGTGTATCATGCAACCTCATCGCAATTTCCAGGGCTTTCGCCTGGGTCCCAATCTTTTTTTGTGATAGAGCAACCCTTAGGTGAGGCAAGAGTGAAGCTACAAACCATTCATGGTGTCGTCCATTTGTAAGGTTCATGTTAGCTTCGAGAGTCTATAATTTTAATCTTTGATCCAATCTCCTAGGGTGTTGCGTGAGGCCTCATCATGATTTCCTTGAATCCAACGACTGACTGTGATTCAAACTTGGGCCAACTAAATTAATTATTCAACACAGTTTGAACGTCTGCCAACAGAGCCATCGGGTTATCATTGCAGTACTTAATGTACCATGTTAATGTGTGATATTGTAGAGTAGTAAATAGCTACACTTTATTCATATGATCATTTGTAATATGTTGGGTTGTCCACATGACCTTCGCAATGAACCAAAACTGGTTTGGGTCCTTGATCCAAAACAGATCTTAAACCTGTAAGTATTCAAATATCGGAAATAGAGAACGCAGAGAGAAACACCAAGGAATGGAAAAAACCCAAGAGAAGTGAAAAATGATGTATCGTTGAATCAGAGTCACTGGATCTGTCAGATCAATGGTCCCGATGGAATCGGTGATATCGCATTGGAGGTGGTCAGCAGAACGTATCATAGGCAGCCCATTGGGAAATGCGATCAGTGAACCAGTGACTTAAAATGAGCTATTGGATCAGGTGCTTAGATCCAACGGTGGAGATCACATTACCGCATCACAATATTTCCAAAAGGAGGACTTAACTGCAGGCCCAAAGACTATGCGATATGCTGAACTTGAAGGAATTATGAACCAAAACAATAGAAATTTGAATTCCATGGTAAATGTTATTTTGGATGGGCTTCAAGTAGTAAGTGGTATTGGATGGGCTCCACCTGATTCCATACAATGGCCGACACGTAGCATGACGCAGGAGAGAGAAAACCACTCATTTCGGGTGGGTAATCCCCGTGCAAGTGGGTCGCCCGAAATGGTCGTCAGCTGTTGGATTAATGAAGCATAGATCAATGGTCAAAGGGGCTGTTGGAAGATGAGTTACGATAGTCATCCGATTCATCTATTTCGAGATTAGCATTAGGGAAAGGTCGGACGATTGGGACCACCCGCGCCTGCCAGTTCTTTCGTTCAAATTGTTTCTAGTATAAACAAATCAATTTCCATGCTTTAAGTGTTTTATAACAACAATGTGTTATAAAACACGATGAACGTAGAAAATTTAAACATATAAGGGAAGATAGAGAGGTTGACAGAGCCTGAGAGCTAGAGAGCTAGAGGGAGTTGATAACACTATGGTGGGGAAAGAAGAGCATAGTAGAACTAGAAGGGTTTGGAGAACTATCCAGGGGGTCTAGTGGTTATGTAACTCTGTGTAATTGCCATTGAATGTTGTGTTGAGACTCAGTGTTTGAGCTCACACTTGTAATCTCTGTTTTGAAGACATAATATAGAGGTCACACTGAAAGCTCGGACTAAGAGATGTAGCTAGGAAGTTTGGTGAACTCCTTTATCATTTGGTTGTGTTGATATGTGTTTATTTATGTCTTTTAACTATTGATTGTCTATATTATTCACAATCTTATCGATCCATTACACTAAGTAATATAGGAATTTCCTGCACATAAGTCTGTAGTACCTTAGTTTCTATTTTAAGATCGCATTCCAGATCAAGTGGTATTAGTGCTTAAGGTTTTTGTTAAGGTTAGACAAGCTTGTGTAGGAATTTGAATGCTAACTAGATTGAAGCTCGAAAGAGGAGAAGTAGTACTTGTTGAGGCTAATCTAGAGATTGGAAGAGTCTTTTCTCAAAGAAGAATGGAAGAAGAAGCTCCATTGGGATTAGAATCTTAGTTTATAGATAGTTTTATGACCATAAGAGCTATGGTGGACGAGATGTATCTAGAGTTCAAGAAAGGTTGAGGTGAAATCACTTCAACGCCTAAACCAGACAAAGGAGTAGAGGAACCTTTTCTATTTTCACCTCTAGAAGACAAAGGAAAAGGAGGAATTCCTCCTCCACCATCTCCTCCATCATCGTCATCGTCCTCAAAGTCATCCTTTTCGCATAAAACTAGCTCTTCAAAGAAAAAGAAGAAAACTTCTTTAATCAAATTAGATGTCAAGATTGATTTAACAAATTATGATGGAGAAATTAATGCAGAGAAGCTAGATAATTAAATAAGGAAAATTGATGTATATTGCGGGTTGTAGAGCGTTGAATCGGAAAGGAAGACGATCTAGCTGGCTAGCCTTCAACTAGGAGTAACTGCACTGGTATGGTGGGAAGGCAAGACACAAGCCGATCTTCAAAAACATGGTAAAATAACTTCTACCTACAATGAATTTGTTTCTGCTATCAAAAAGAAATTCTATCCTTTGGCTTACATGCAGCAGGCAATGATGAGTTGGCAAACTCTTCAGCAATTGAAGGGGCATAGTGTACAGAGTTATACTCAGGAATTCAGGAAAATAGCATTAACTCTAGGTATTTCATTAGACTCACCTAAGACTTTATCGAAGTATATAGGTGGTCTTCATAGTTATTTAAAACATACTATGCTTATGTTTAATCCCACTAGCTTAGATGATGTATCTATTCAAGCAACACATCTAGAGGCTAGAGGTAAGAATGTAAACCCAGAGGTTCGGAAATCATCTAAATATTTTGTAAACAAGAACAAGGAAAATAATAAACTGAAATGGAAGGAGAGGAAAGAAAATATTGTAAATAAGGATAAACCTTCATACACTCATTGTAAGAAAGGAGGACACAATGAGGCACACTACTGGTCTTTGCATCCAGAACTGAAGCCTAAGAAGTTCAGGGGTAAGGAGAGAAAGAATGTTGCTGCTACTCAGAAGGAATTGGGGTTAGACTTAGGTGATGAAGCAACATTTACAACCATAGGTATTAAAGGTAAAAGATCTGAAGAATCTACAAGTAATTCTTCACAATCTATTGATAATGAAAGTAATGAGAGGAAAAGAAATGATCTATTTCATATTAGAGTAATTTCCAAGATATTTTATTTGATAGTGGATCACAAGTAAATTTGATTTCTGAAACAATTGTAAAGATGTTGGGATTAGAAACAAATCCTCATAAAAAGACATATCTGCTAGGTTGGGTGTATGATAAAACAAAACTACAAGTCACGAGACAATGTAAACTTAGGTTTGCTATTGGATCAACATTTGTAGATGAGGTTGAGTTAGATATAGTTCCATTGGATATATGTGGTATTGTTTTAGGAAGTCCATACTTGTATGATAGAAAAGCTATTTTCTATAGAGTTGAGAATAAGTATCAACTCACTAAACATGGAATAGATTACACTGTAAGTGCTCATAAACTTAAAGATAACTACTTTCTCATAAAATCAGGGAAGACGAAAAGAATTTTGAATTCAAGTAAGAAATTTCTACTAATGGTTGTAAAGGCAAAGGATCCTGAAAAATCCAATGCATTTGAAGGCTATGATCCTAGACAAAAAGCTAATTTAGTTAAAGTTGTTCCAGAGTATGATATGCTATTTCAAGAACCTAAAGGACTGCCACCCAAGCCGGAAATAGTACATGATATTAATTTACAGCAATATGCTCCACTACCTAACATTGGAATGTACAATTTATCAGCTTTAGAGAATGCAAAGATAAAGAAGTAGGCACAAGAGTTTCTCGATAAGGGGTTTATATGACCAAGCACATCACCATGTGGATCGCCAATCGTGCTGGAGAAAGAAAGATGGTTCGTGGCGAATGTGTATTGATTTTAGAGCACTAAATAAAATAACAATCAAGAATCGTTATCCTCTTCCTCGAATAGATGATTTGTTAGATCAATTCAAAGATGTAGTTTACTTTTCTAAGTTAGATTTACGAAGTGGCTATCATCATATCAGAGTCTTAGAACAAGATTCCTGGAAGACTACTTTCAAGACAAAGCAAGGACTCTATGAATGGTTGGTTATGCCTATTGGCTTAACTAATGCCCCTGCTACATTTATGCAAGTTATGAATGATGTGTTTAGACCATTTATTGATGATTTTGTAAAATTTTATTTAGATGACATTATTGTTTTTATTAAGACATGGGATGAACATGTAAATAATGTGAAGCAGACTTTAGATGTTTTAAAAAGAGAAAATCTCTATGTGAAACTATCGAAATTGAAGATAGATCCCTCTAAGGTTGAAGTCATTGTGAATTGGTCTAAACCCAAATATGCTTTAGAAGTTAGGAGTTTCCTAGGGGCAGCACAACACTGGAGAAAGTTTATTGCTAACTTTTCATTGATTTCAACTCCTTTACATGCTTTAACAAGTTTGAAACAGGTGTTTTAGTGGGGAGGCAAACAACAGAAAGCCTTCAACACCTTGAAAGAGAAAATTAGTACAACACTAGTACTAGCATTGTCAGATCTTTAGCATCCATTTGAGATTGAGACAGATGCCAATCACTATGCTATGGGAGCGATGTTGATGCAACACAGGAAACCCATATGCTATCATTCTAAGACATTTACTTCTGCAGTGGTTAATTATCCTACATATGATAAAGAATTGTAAGAATTAGTACAAAGTATGAAAAAGTGGAAACATTACATAATGGGTAAAGAAAAAATCATACATACAGATCATCAACCACTTCAATATTTGCACTCACAAACTAAATTGCAGCAATCAAGAAATTATAGGTGGATGGGCTTTCTACATCAATTTCATCTTGTCATTAGATATAATAAAGGCATACACAATAAGGTTGCAAATATGTTATCAAGACCAATCATAAATGCATCTACTATACTTAAGCATAACTCAGTAATAGGTGAGAGTTACACTGAACAATATGCTCAATATATAGATTTTAAGATGTATATGCAACTTTAATTCATGGCAAATAGGTAGAAGAATTGAATTATTATGTAAAAGACCAACTCTTATATCATTTGGGAAAGCTATGTATTCCACAAACCAAAAGAGTTAACATAATTCGGGAAGCACATACTTCTCTCATATTAGATCATGTTGGTGTATGTAAAACAGTTGCAAAGGTTCGGTTATTGGCCAAGAATGCATGAGACAATTTCTAGATATATCAAAGGGTGTACTATGTGTGCTACAAGCAAGCCTAGTAATAGAAAATTAGGCTTGTACACTCCACTTTCAATTCCTTCTCGTCCTTGGGAAAGTGTTTTCATGTATTTTGTTGGGGGATTGCCAACGTCTAGGAAAGGTCATGATTATTTGTATGTAGTTGTGGAAAAGCTCAGTAAAATGTGCATTTTGATACCATGTAATAAGCAGGTTACCACTAAACAAACATCAAAGTTGTTCTTTCAAAATGTATGGGTTCATTTTGGGTTACCCACCTCTATTGTATCTGATCGAGACTCTTGATTCGTTGGGAAGTTTTGGTCAAGTCTATGGGAGTTAATGGACACCAAATTGAAGAAAATAACAACAATTCATCTATAGATATATGGTCAGACAAAAGTGTTCAACAGGATAGTGATCCAGTTGCTCAGAGGCTATTGCAGCAAGCATCCCAAGCTTTGTGATGAGCATTTGTGTTATGTGCAACATGCTTACAACTATGCCAAACACTCTTCTACTCAGAGATCTCCTTTTGAGACTTGTTTTGGTTTTATACCAAATTATCCCTTGGATTTTTTCTTTGGTAAAGACATAGCAATTGATGGACACAATGATGTGGACAAAGAAACTAAGCTCATTGAACAAATCTAGGGAATTCACTAGGTAGTACAGGAACAACTGGAAAGAAGTCAAGCCAAGTACAAGGGAAGACATGATAAGCATCGAGTTGAGCATAGTTTCCAAGTTGGTGATCAAGTCTGGCTGTATATCAGTAAAGACATAATGCAGAGTGAAGGTAAGAAGCTTAAACCAATAAGGTATGGACCTTTCAAAATACTTGAAAAATTTGGTGAAAATGATTTCCGCCTTGATTCACCAGTCTATATGTAGATCTACTCAGTTGTTAATGTTGAAAACATGAGATTGTATGAACCTTCAATGATTGAAGATCCTAAAGAGAAGCAGAAAATGATGTATCATTAAATCAGAGTCGTTGGATCTACTAGATCAATGATCGAGATGGAATCAGCGATATTGCATCGGAGGTGGCTAGTGGCATGTATCAGAGGCAGCCCATTGGGAAATGTGATTAGTGAACTAGCAACCTAACGTGAGCCATTGGATCGGGCACGCAGATCCAATGGTGGATATCACATTATTGAATTGCAATATTTCCAAAGGGAGGACTTAACCGCAAGATGAAAGACTATGTGATATGACGGACCCAAAGGAATTATGAACCAAAAAAGTAGAGATTTGAATTTTGTGGTAAATGGTATTTTAGATGGGCTTCAAGCAGTAATTGGTATTGGATGGGCTCCTCCCGATTCCATACATTGGTCGACACGTAGCATGGCGTAGGAGAGAGAAAATTTCTCATTTCGGATGGGTAATCCCCGTGCAAGTGGGTCACTCGAAATGGCCATCAGCTATTGGATTAATGGAGCATAGATCAATGATTAAAGGGGTTGTTGGTGGATGAGGCATGCTAGTCGTCCGATTCATTTGTTTCAAGATTAGTATCGGGGAAAGGTCGGATGGTCGGGACCACCTGCGCCCACCAGTCCTTTCATTCAAAGTGTTTTTAATATAAACAAATCAGTTTCCACGCTTTAAGCGTTTTATAAGAACAACATGTTATAAAACACGATGAATGTAGAAAAGTTAGACATATAAGGGAAGACAAAGTGGTTGACAGAGCCCGAGAGCCAGAGAGCTAGAGGGATTTGACAGTACAGAGGTGGAGAAAGCAGAGCAGAGCAGAACCAGAAGGGTTTGGAGAACTATCGAGGGGGGCTGGTGGTCATGTAACTCTGTGTAATTGCCACTGGATATTGTGTTGAGACATAGTGTTTGAGCTCACACTTGTAATCTTTGTTTTGAAGACATAATATAGTGGTTGCATTGAAAGCTTAGACCAAGAGATGTGGCCAGGAAGTCTGGTGAACTCCTTTATCATTTAGTTGTGTTGATATGTGTTTATTTATGTCTTTTAACTATTGATTATTTATATTATTGACAATCTTATCGATCCACTGCACTAAGTAATATAAGCATTTCTTGCACATAAGTTTGTAATACCTTAGTTTCTATTTAAGATCACATTTCAGATCAGTCCTCCCTTCCCAAGCCCTTAAAAATGGACAACTTCATTGTATTCAACATATTGAATGGTAGAAGAGGTGGTGGCGGTGTGGGCGAATGTGTATGTTATAGAGGTGAAGGCAAAGGTGGTGTGGGTTGATGAGGTATTTGTGGGAACCCTTATCATATTAACTGGACAACGCTCTATGTTGAAGCCCATGTTGTTTGTTCATCGTCACTCGGAGGAGGCTCATTCAGTAGGCTATATTCAGGGAATGTTCCCCTCTATCCATGAAGAACTTTCCACTTCACGTAGCTCCAAACATCAAGGTAATGGCATAACCCTCTTTTCACACAAGAAAATCTTAATCCAAGTATTCAAAGATCTTAAATACTTACCTCACGGTCCCTTAAAGATGTGTCAATCTACTTCGTTGTAGCTAACTAAGGTATCCACCACAAATTCTATCACAAATCCTCCTATGATGCAATCAAGCCAATGATTGACAGTGCGCGTGATCTTGTCTTCAAATGCTTCCAAAATCTGCACTAGCTTCAGGTTCCACACTATTGGACCGTCAAGCCTCCAACTTCCCTGGTTGTTTGCCAATTTAGCGATCCAATTGTATAGCTTGATCGAGAAGGAACAAAATAAAATTTTGTGTATCTCTGTGTACAAATACCTATCCAACCATTGTTCTTTTGTCAGGTGTGGATTTTTGTTTTCTTGCACTGCAAACTGATGCATATTTCTATCCAACCCCTCCTCAATTTCCTTCTTAGTTGGATTCCAATGATGTGACATCACACATCTCTTTATGCAGAACCTAGTCCTAGCATCAAAACCATTTGTTGTATTAGCAGGTCCTGACCCAGGTTTAGAGTTAGCTTTTCCAAACAAATTCCTACATTACTGGCCCTTTCACCATCAACCCGTGGAGCGTAGACTAAAGTCTCACCCGAAGCAGTATGTGCAGATGCTAGAACCAAGTTTTTGCACCCAGCGATTAGTGTAATGTCATTTATGCCCTAAAATTGCCTTCCCATGGATCGATAAGCCTTTAGGGCTTATCGATATAACTTCCCTTAATCAACTTCTATACCTTCGCAAATGTTCACGACTATCTTTCGCGGAACCTAAATAGGTGAATCAACCACTTATGCACCTATGTGGTTAACCTTAATCATGTGTTTGCCAAGACCAGTTTAATCGTTTGATAACTTTAACATGAAACAAGATATTCTTCATGTAAACAATTATTATTAATTGCATTCATATGAAAATATAAATCATGTTAAATCACACGTCAATAGAGTATTAATTCATAAACACGTCATTCATTTCAACATAATAGTGCATCCATTCATAACAGAAGGAAATAGATAAACACAAGAATTTCTAGAATAAACTCTTTATTAATACTTCGGTTCTACTTACAGACTCAAGACATCCCTGTGCACTCAGCTACAGGGGTCTACGCACTTAGCTGTGGACTCTACTATAGGCATCTGCGCACATAGTTGTAGAGCCTCTCTTCTACTCTAAGACTTATTTTGTTTCTTGTCTACTGACCCATTACATTCATCTTCATGCTCACTTTCTTTCCTTAGACTCTCTTACGTATACAATCCCATGGTCTGCAGACCATGGGCAGGTTTATATAAGCCGACACAACTTACATGAAAGAAGGGTAAAACCCTTTATGACACTTTACTATCTACGCGCTCTGCGACCACAACTTGTGGAGACTTTACATTCTTTACAGCAAAACTTGGGCTTTTGCCCCAAAATTGACTCTAGGGGACCCTATCCCAACATCCATTTTGTGTGGTTATGTTTGTAACCCTAAAATCTCAAAATATTTTCTGAAACCCCCTACCTTAGATCTTTATACTTTTGTCCCTCTGTCTAGTGTTTGGTTTTGTTTCCTTTTAGGTCTTGTTTAACTAATCTGATTGGATTTCAGTGTCTACTTTTTGAGTGTTTCTTGTTACATTTTGGCTTTTTATCTGTCATTTTATCTCTTATTTGTTCTATTATATTTTGGATTTGTTATTGTTGTTACTATCAGTTGCTCTATACCTCTTATCTAAATCCACTCAGTGTGTCTTGTTCAAGGTCCTCTTTCATCCATTTTATTCAAAGTTTTCTTTAAGCATTCTTTTATGCCTTAGTTGAAGCTATTATTTTCATTTTTGGATCTTGTTTTCAGATTTAGGTGATTTGTTGAAAAATGCAGCAAGAAGATCTCAATTTGATTTTTCCTTGATTAAATGAGAAAATTTGAATTTCCACATCAGCGGACAACTTGGATGTAGTTAACTTGTCTGACATCACTCTTGTCACCTAGTTATCTCAGTAAATTCGAGTTAGAGAAGTTAGAGTTCAATTTATCATGTTTGATTGCTAATTTGTAGCAATCAAGATTAGTTATTTCAAGCTATTTTCAGTTAAACTAGTTCTAACTATTGAAATAACTAGTGGAAGGTCATTTGTGCACTAGGAATTTAGTTTAACTCAGTGATCATCCAGTTAACTGATCAATCATAAAAAAATAGCTAGTGCTTGTAGAGTGTTATCGCTCCGTAATTTCAAGGCTGAAGAAAAAACCATGGAGGCAACATCAAAACCACTTTCAAGTTTAGGATCTAGCCCTCCTAAACTCAAATAGGGATTTCTCTATGAGATTTGGATTTGTTTACTAGGAATCTTAGGCTAGTTATTGGGCTCAGAGTTTTATTTTGAAAATGGTTTTCTTGGAAGATCAAGAGGAATCCATTGGGAAATAGAGTCAAATAAAGCTATAAGTTGCATCAAATGTTTAAAAGAGTAATCACAAGGGAAACTAGTTATATTTAATAGATATTTTAAATTGAATTATGAAATGGAGAAAAAGTGTGTTTCAGTAGTGATGGAAAAGAAATTAAGAATTTTTCAATCAGAATTCAAAAGAAAACATACAAATTGTAAAAATAGTCTAAATAAGGTGTTCAATAACATATCCTATTTTTTACATCTTCTGTTTTACAATTAGATTTTAGATGATAAACATATAGAGAATAATAGTGGAAACAAAAATTACAATAAGAAAAACATCACCAGTAAAGTGTAGCACAAGAATCTTGTGAAAAGTATTTGTATTATTGATCAGTCCATTTGAGCTGAATGAGCAGATTTACATTGGAAAATAAATTTCTTCATACAAACCCCAACATCTATTACTTCAAATGATGAAGTATTTATACAAATTCTAAACTAAAATATCTTGATAAAAATCTCAAGATCTTTTTACAAGTATCCAAAACGGTTTTACACAAATAGAAATGAAATGTAGTACATTCAAAACTAATGTATATACTTGGCACTATCATTATGGATTTATGTTGACAAAGAAGAGAAATTCGAATTTGATTGCAACTCTTAGTTGATGAGGTGGCTAACTGTCTTTGAGCATTTTCCTCCTGAAATTATGCAAAATAGGGTCCAGTCATCCCATTTTATATCTAAATCCAAGATAAATCTTTAAAACTTGAGAGTGGTTATTGTAGATAAATATGTTCTTGAGATAAACCTCTCTCTGATTCCCAAAATTCAGCACTAGTTGTTCCCAATATTATCTTCAAAAAGGTGATTGAAATAGGACTTTGTATAGTCTGAACAATAGGCTGTAAAGATGTAAATGTATCTCTCATTATGTAATAAATGTGTAAAATATGAAGTTAGTTAGTGTACTTTGGAATCCTAGGAACACAAACCTCCTCCATTTTCGCAAGAGTCATCTTGGATTGGCCACAATATGTTCTGCAAAAGTATGACTAAAGAGGAAAATTTGGGAAAATATGTATGGAAAGCTTCATCTGTATAACAAAAACCATAATAGGTGTTAGAAAATTGAGAGAGGTTTTTGTACATGAAGATTTTGGAACAAAACATCTCTTTCATTTTCTGAAAATTTATTTGGTGAGTTGAAAATATTATATAGGGAATTCTAAATGGCCTACGTGGTATGCAATAAAACTCAGCCTGATAATCATCCCATTTATGCAGTGGATAAGGAGGTAGGATCATACATTTTCTTTAATGATTTCTGTATAAATGGAGAAGTATCAGAACAATTTGAGGTAGATGTTTAGCAAAAAAAAGATAAAGAAATTTCAGATGCAGTTTGAAATTTATATTTTGATGGCTCCTCTTGTGAGAAGGTGTATGGGGCAGGAATTTGGATTGTTCCGCCAGACTGTAGTAGTCAGTTGTATTCATACAAATTGTATTTTGACTGTACAAACAATGTATTTGAATATGAAGCTCTAATTATTGGGTTGAACCTCTTGAGAGATCAAAAAGCAAAGAAAACTCATATTTTTTGAGATTCAGAGAAAATTGTGAACTAAGTCAAAGGAACTTATAAAACCAGCCACCCAAGGATGAGATGCTACAACAATGAGGTATGGAATTTGTTTTCAAAAATTTTCTCTGAACATGAAATCTCTCCCATTCCCAGAGAAGAAAATGAAATTGCAGACTCTTTAAAAATGGTTGCTAATGCATTCATAATTCCTATTTATCCTAATGAAAAATATGATATCAATGTGATACATAAGCCATCTATTCTAGATAATACTATACACTGGAAGGTGTTTGAAGACAATCGACAAATGAAAAGATTTCTTAAAAGAACTGATGAATTTCTTAACACTACAATTGACAAAGATGAAGGTGAGACCACAGAGAAAGATGTTGAAACAATAGGTGTTTTGAATATTGTTGCTGGAAATGATATAATTGAGTTAAGTAATCACATAGTCCCTAGAGGTTTAGTTCCTTTAGAGCGATTTTTTTATTCAAATGATGTGGTAGTAAAGCCTAGAATCCTGTCAACTGATGGGTAGATGGAATATTACAATTTGGGAACTAAAGATAATCCAAAAATGGTCAAAGTTTCTAAGACTTTGAAACTAGAGCAGAAGCTAAAGTATGCATAATTTTTAAAGAAATTTTCATATGTATTCACTTGGAAATATGGAGACTTAAGGGTCTATGAAAAAATTGTCATCCAACATACTATACCACTCAAAGAGAATGAAAAGCCCTTTAAACAAAAGTTGAGGAGGATCAATCCAAAGTTGTTGTCACTGATTGACAAAGAGGTGAAGACACTGTTGGCTGCAAAAATTGTTATCACACTCAGATTTTCAAATTGGATAGAAAGCTTGGTACCAGTGAGGAAAAAGAGTGAGGAAATTTGCTTGTGTGTCAATTTTGTTAGGATATTCCGACACATGTGAAATATTTAAGTATAACTTGGTCTAGTGTATAGTTAGTTAAAGTGTGTTGCTTTAGTATGTTGGTTTTCTAACTTACAATCCGATGATCATGATATGTTCTAGACATGAAGTGATCTGATGATTCATTCTCTCCTCGATATTACTGACACTTGATCCATGGCTTAACACCTAATTGGTCCATGATATCTATTTAAAGACCATGGAGGGTCATTTTTTAGGTGACAGTTAATGAGAGAAGCTTATCTAAATTTTATTTCTTTTACATTAACAAATTTCCTGAGGTGGCCAAGTCGGCTCAGGCCATGGACTGTTTTCCTCTTTGAGGGTTTTAACCACATCAATAATACTGGTTTACTGATCTGTGATTTATTTGTGAGTAGTGTCCTTTCGTGTTCTATCTAAATAACTTACCCTATAAATTACTACATGGTATCAGAGTTATTCGAGGGCTGCATCAGTTGGTGATCCAAATATGATGCCGGTATAACTACATCTGACTATTGTTTCCTAGATCTACTATTTCAAACTGCTTTCGGACCAAGAGGACTGCTCTATTGTCTTAGGAGAATCTTTTCCAATGAGGAACCCCTTCCTTTTATGCAAAAAGGTTTTGGTAGCCCTAGCTACGTCATTTTTAAAATATGGAGGTATACATTCTTTATTTGAAGTTATAATTATTTATCTCTTTATTTATTTTGGTTTATAGTCCTCTATAAAATTCTTTATTACCAGATCTATGCCTTTCATTTTTGTGTATAGTCTTTTCCCCGCAATTCTGTGCAATATGGGCAAACCAAAAACAGAAAGAAAGGATTTGTCTCATGTGTATGTTATTTTCCCCCTCGTCTTAGTGTGGTCTTTGGGAAAAAAAACATTGAGAAAAATATCTAGCTTCTAGCCAAATCTAATTTTAAGTCGCAAGGTTTGGATACTTTTTCTTTTTTATTTAGTTTGTGTGGTTGTATTTTTGTTTTGTAGGGAAAAAGATGTTTTTCAAGTAAGCACACACCCCAAAGCTTTAGTGAGAAAAAGAAAAAGAACTCCCTCTTCCTCCTTTCCAACAATTACTAGCCTTTTAAACTAGCTCACTTGGTCTAAAGTTACTTTATGAGAATGGAGGTCTTGGGTTCAAGTCTTTCTTTTTGTTGAGTTAATTTTTCAAAAAGCACATATAAATTATGTTCTAAAGTTAATTTATGTAAAATTGTTCTCACCCATTATAAAAAGTGAGTCACTTTATCTTTTATTTAAGTTACAATTTAGTGGATAGTTCATAAAGTACCATTGTAAAAGTGACTTCACTTATTTATAAAAGTTGGTCACATAAAGTAATCTTTTTCAAAAGTGTGCTAATTAGATTAAGTTTAGAAATGGTGGATTTATTTTTTAATATAACATTATCATCAACTGCCAAAAATTCACATGGTTCATTGGCATCTTCAACAACTTTTCTTCAAAAAGCCATAACTTCTTCATCCGGAAGCCATTTTTAGAATCGCTTTTTTTTAGTCAGCCCAATGTTTTGAGATATTTCCATTTGAATGCTTATTTTAAGAATATAACATCTTCAACGTATTTCAAAATGTAAATTCCTTGCCTAGTTATTCTTGAAAACACCAACTACTTCCAATGGCTATCCTACAAGGTGTATTTACTTAGAAGTAAAGGTATTTATAGAATAGCTTCATGCCAAGAATCTAAACTTCAAGATGATGATAAGCAAGCCAAATGGGAAAATAAGAAATATGAAGCATATGGGTTGATAGGGATGTCTATTTCTTCAAACCATAGATTCCATATTGCAAAAATTGATACCCCCGATGAAGCAACGAAAAACAACAGTAATTTTTTTGGATTTAAAAATGAAATTAGAGTCCATCGACTTGAAAATGAGTTGCTTACAATGGACCCCAATAATTTTTCTTCCATTGAAGATTTTTTTTCCAAGTTGAAGACCCTTAGACTTCTCTTGGAAGGTCTTAAGGTTGAGAAAGAATATTGTAGCCTTATCTATTCCATTCTTACTAAGTTAGGATCAACCTACTCTATGTTTGTTTCCACCTTCCATTATACTAGAGAAGCCTTTATTTCTCAAGGACAAGCCTACAAGTCCCCCTCTTTTGATGCCTTTTGTGATTCTTTAATAGGAGAGAAAGAAAAACTCTTACATTTTGGTCTTCTTAATACTATAAACTCTTCTATGAAAGCCTTAGTAGCCTACTACCAACCAAGTTCAAAGAATCCTAAGAAGAACCATCCTAAAAAGGATGGTCCTAATTAAAACAAGGGTCCTAAGCAATTTCAGTCTCACAATGAAAAATCAACTCAACAAAATGATAAGGAAACTAAAAACAAAGTGAATAATACTAATAGACATTGAAACTTTTGTAATCATGATGACCACTTAGAATCCAAATGCTTTAAGAAGATGGAAGCCTTGGAAGCAACAATGATGAAGCATGACATCCATTTGGATCACTCTTCAACTTCAACTTCATCTTTTAGAATATAACTTTCTACACGTGGTTGTCAAGAATTTCAGTCTCGTTATGCACTAAATGCATCTTCTTCTTCCCATTCTCATGAATGGCTCATTGATTCTGGAGCTTCTTATCACATGGCCAAAAACAAAGCCATGTTTTCTTCTTTAAATGATTGTAACACCAAAAATATATATGTTGGTGATGATAGATCTCTTAATGTTGTAGGGACTGGAACTATTCATATAGAGAATGGTCAATTTAATGATGTATTACGTGTTCTTACCTTATCTTGTAACCTTCTATCTGTATATCAAATAACTCATTCAGATGAAGGTAAAACCATTGAATTTTCACCTCATGATGTTGTAATTAAGGACCTAATAGATCGTAAACATTTTTTAGCTACTGACATTGCTGATGATTCTACAAGGCTGTGTAAGTTTAACAACTTTGGGTCATCAAATATTCCCTCGGTATATTTTTCTCATAATGATGAAATGAGAAAATTTTGGCATGTGAGATTTGGTCACTTAAACTATCGCTCCCTTCAAAATCTATGTAAATGAAATATGGTGACAAATCTTCCTATGGTATCTTGTAGAGATGGTGTTTGTTTTAGATGTGTACTCAAAAAACATCATCGGGATAGTTTTGAAAAATGTGCCTCTTGGCACGCCTCAGCCCCTTTATAGCGTGTACATAGTGAGTTATGTGGTCCACTTCCAATTATTTTATTCTATGGCTACAAGTATTTCTTAAATTTCATTGATGATTTCTCCAGACACACTCGAGTATACTTCTTAAAACTGAAGAGTGAAGTCTTTAACATGTTCTTGGCCTTTAATGCCTTTGTCGGGAAACAATTTGGACATCAAATTCTTAATTTAAGATCTAATAGTGGCAGAGAATATGTTAACAAAAAGTTCATCAACTTTTGCACTGAGCATGGAATTAAATTGCAACATATTGTTCCATATAATCCACTGAAAAATGGTGTAGTTGAAACGAAGAATCACACCTTAAATGAAATGGTTAATTGTATGCTTCAATCTAAAGGATTGTCTTAATTTTTGGGTAGAAGTAATTAACTGTGAAAATTACATAGTAAATCAAACTCCTACTAAGGTTTTAAAGAATATCACTCTAGAAGAAGCATCGAGCTCAATTAAACCAGATGTAAGTCACTTTCATGTTTTTAGAAGTGAATCATGGGCCCATATTCCAGATGAGAAACATAAAGCCTTAGAAACTAAGAGTTAAAATTGTATTTTTGTTGGATATTTTGAAGATGTCAAAGGATATAGACTTAATCAACCTAAATGAAAAAATGTTATCATTAGAAGAGATGTAAAGTTTGTTGAAAATATATCGACCTATGAGCCTAGTTCAATGGATGTGCCACCTCTCTCTATCCCCTCTACTTCTGAAAATATTCCTTCTTTAGATGATGACAAGAAGGATGGCAATCCTCCCCCACCTTATTGGTATCCTCCTTCAACTCGTCAGCTTCCAACATTGGTTTGTGCTACTCAGGATGTAGTAGGTGCTCTTGTAGGTGATCCTACAGATCAACATCGTACATATTTTTTGATTGATAGAGCATCTTCTTTACTGGATCAAGCTTCAGTGAATTATGATCCTGACACCTTTGTAGAAGCTTTAGGCCATCCCTATTGGGATGCATATACGAATGAAGAAGATCATTCATTATTGGCAAATGATACATGGGACCTTGTTCCTCTTCCAAAGGGACAAAAACTTGTTAGATTCAAATGGGTTTACAGAACCAATTTTGGACTAGATAGAAAAGTTGATAAGAATAAACCTTGTCTTGTTGCTAAGGGTTTTTCACAAGTTTTAGGCATTGACTATACTGAAACCTTTTCCCCTATTGCCAAAATGAACTCTATCCACCTTGTTCTTTCCCTTGTTGCCTCTTTCAAATGGGTAGTCCATCAAATGGATGTTAAATCTCCATTATTGCATGAGGACTTGCATGAATATATCTATATTTAACAACCTCCTAGATTTTTACAAACAAACTCCAACCTTGTATGTCAGCTTCAAAAATCCATTTATGATCTTAGGCAAGCCCCTCGGGCTTGCTGTGCCAAAATGGATAGCTTTCTTTTAGATACTAGATTTTCTAAGTGTCATTCTGACAAGTATGTCTACACAAAGAAAGTGAGTAAGTATCTTATCATTATTTTTCATTATGTTGATCACCTTATCCTTACCGGTAGTGATCCCAACCTTATAAACTATGTGAATTCCAACCTTAAAAAGAAGTTTTAAATGACAGATTTAGGACACTTTCATTATTTTCTTAGTCTTCAAGTCTTGCAATCCAAAGAAGGTATTTCCCTTTCCTTGTCCAACTATGTATGTGATGTTCTACGCCAATTTCACATGGAAGACAGTAAGCCAACCCCTTCTCCCTTTAATTCTGGAGCCAAAATTTCATTCACTTGTACTTCCCCTAAAGTTGATGCTACCATATACCATTGGCTCATTGAAAAAATTTTGTATCTGACCCATACTTGTCCTGACCTTTCCTTTGTTGTTGGCCTTGTTGCTCATTTTATGAAAAAACCACATGAAATTCATTAGAAAGTAGATAAAATAATACTTCGTTGAGGTACAATTCAGTTTGGGATTCATTACAATCCAAAAGCATCTCCTCTATTGGTTGGTTTCACTGGTTTTGATTGGGTTGGTGACCCTAATGATTGAAATTTTAGTGTAGGTTATGTCTTCACTCTTGGTTTTGGACCTATTACATGGGTTTCCAAGAAACAAAGTGCCATACCTCTTTCTTTAGCAGAACTAGAGTATCGTGGTGCTGCTAAAGCTAGTAAGGAATCCCTATGGCTTTGTCACATCCTATCAGAGTTTGTTTTTCAATAGAAACACCCAACTACACTTTGGTGTGATAATCAAAGTAGAAAACACATTGAAATACACATGAAATTCATCAAAAATCTCATTCATGACCATTTTCTTGAAGTGCAATATTCTTCAATTGATGATCAAGTTGCAGACATCTTTACAAAGGCTCTCACGGAGGTGGAATTTACTAAACTTCAATTTATGGTTGGAGTTCAGGAAGTTGTCACTAAGGGGGGATAGGCTCTAATCCCTCCTTCCTTCTCCCATTGTGTCATATTTTTACACCCTTCAATCCTATCCCAAGTTGTTCTTAAGGGGGGATGTCAGGATATTCTGACACATAGGAAATAATTAAGTATAACTTGGTCTAGCATATAGTTAGGTAAATTATGTTTCTTTAGTATCTAATTTTTGTAACTTACAATCCGATGGTCATGATATGTTCTAGACATAAAGTGATACAACAATTCATTCTCTCCTCGCATTACTAATGCTTGATTTGTGGCTTAATACCTAATTAGTCCATGATCTCTATTTAAAGAGCATGGAGGGTCATTTGTTAGGTGACCATTCATGAGAGAAGCTTATGTAAATTTTATTTCTTTTACATTAATAAATTGCCTGAAGTAATCATGTTGGCGTAGGTTGTGGACTGTTTTTCTCTTTTAGGGTTTTAACCATGCCAAGAATACTGGTGTACTAATTTGTGATCTATTTGTGAGCAGTGCCTTTCAATGTTCTATCTAAGGAACTTACCTTGTAAATTCCTATAGATTTCAGAAATTTAGATAAAGCCTCATTGAAGGATAATTATCATTTACCAAAAATGGATCACATTCTAAAAAAAATGGTTAGCTCAGAAAGGATTTCCATGTTGGATGAGTTTTCTAGGTATAATCAGATCCTGGCTAATCCAAAAGATTAGGACAAGACAACTTTCTTCATGCCATGGGGCACACATGTGTATTCAAAAATGTCTTTCAGACTCATGAATGTCAGAGCCACCTTTAAAAGAGTGATGGATATCACTTTCACTGATGAAAGAGACAATTTTGATATAATTTATCTAGATGATATAATTGTATTTTCAAAATCTGAATCTGCTCATTTAAAACATTTGAGACAATGTTAACTAATTCCAGGAAATTTAAAGTTTCCTTGAATTAAAAAAAAATCCCATTTTTCTATGAAGGAGGGAAAGTTGTTGGGTCACATAGTATCAAAGAAGGGCATTAAAATAGACCCTATCCAAGTGAAATAAATACAAAATATTGAACAACCACGAAACAAAAAAAAAAGTGCAGTGATTTCTAGGTAGGGTGATTTTTTTGCGAAGAATTATCCCAGTTTTTTATAAATTTTGAAGATTATCTCAAACATGCATAAGAAAGGAAATGAGATTAAGTTGACTGAACAAGCTAAAAAATCCTTTAGTGATATAAAAAAGTCTTCAGGACAAGCTCCCTTATTCATTAGTCCAAAATTATCTAAGGATTTTGTAATTTTTTCATTTTGCCTTTCAGCACATTATCTCTGGTATTTTACTTCAAAAGAATGGGGAAGGTCAAGAGCAACCCATTTCATTTTTTAGTAGGGAATTGAGAAATTCTGAACTAAAATACAACATAATGGACAAACATGCATATGCATTGATTAAACACTTACAGATTTTAGGGTCTTTATATTGCATTCTCACGTGATTTCCTATGTACCAGAAGCTGCAGTAAAAAGTATTTTGATTCAGCCTGATAGTGATGGCAGGAGGGAGAAGTGGATTGATAATATGTTAGAATTTGATTTAGAAATTAATCCTACCAAATTAATCAAAGGACATGTTTTATCTAGGCTAATGACTGAAAATAATCTTGATACTTTTGATGTGAATGCAATTATGGAATTATCATATTTTCCAGAGGATGAATCAATGGTTAAAGTGGATGATCGTTTTAGAAATTGTGCATGTTATACTGATGTCATTTACATATTGTATAACCTATAGGTGTCACCAGGGACAGATAAAACTCGAGCTCAGATTTTCAAGCTAAAATCTATCATATATTGTCTTCTATATGGTTATCTATTTTGAAAGACGCACTAGGCATCTTATTGAACTGCCTATTAGAAGATGAAGCTAAAGAAATGATTAAATAATTTCATGAAGGATCCTTTGGAGGACGTCATTATTGGAAGGCTACCGTTGATAATATTTTGAGAGCATGATTCCACTAGCCTACAGTTTTTTCTGATGTCAGAAAGGAAGTTGCAACATGTCATAAATGTCAATTGTTTAAGGCAAAGTGAAATCAATATCTCTACGTTTGAAACCCATTTATGTAGAAGCACCATTTCAATAATGGGGCCTTTACTTCATTGGAGAAATTCATCAGGCATCCTCAGTACACACAGATGGATATTAATAGGGACAAATTACTTTACCAAATGATCTGAGGCACTTCCAAGAAGGAGAGCTATTGATCTTGTTGTTATTCAATTTTTAGAAAACATTATTTCCTGGTTTCGACTCCAAAAATAATTATTAGAGATAATGTACAGTGTTTCAAATCCAAACTACTAATAAAATTCCTTGATGAGCATCATATCAAACTTAGTCATTCCACGACCTATTACCCTCAAGGTAATGGACTCGCTGAGTCCTCAAATAAAAGTCTTATCAGAAATATCACAAAGTTATTAGAAGACAACAAGAAATCTTGGAATACAAAGATTAAGTTTTCTTTGTGGGAAAATAGGATCAACACTAAAATTTCAATAGGCACTACCCCTTTTCAGTTATTTTACAGTGTTGATGCAAGTTACATTCTTGGTTTCAATTGGAATCCATGTTATGAAATATTTATAGGAACTAGGAGAAGAACTGAATCATCTACAAATGAGGATAAATCAATTATTAGAGGTCCAAGAGGAAAGAGAGAAGGTATATGAAAAGGCTCAAGAAATTTAGAATCAAATCTAGAAGGTTTTTGATAAAAAGACAAAAGAAGACGATTTTAAGTGCCAAGACTTAGTTCTGAAATGGGATGCTTGCATTGTGGATAAAGGTAAGCATGGGAAGTTTGACAATATTTGGAAAGGTCCATACAAAATCGTAACTTTTCGTGGTAAGAACGATTTCATTATGGAAGATCTTGAAGTAGTGTTGCTGCCAGGAGGTCCAGCCAAAGAGAGCTTCCTGAAACATTACATTTCTTGAACAAAGAATATTTTATATTCCACTGTAAATATCCATATATTTTTAAAGAATTTTCTAGGCGTGGATGAAACATTTTGAATAACATAAAGCCCGGGGAGAAGTTCATAAGGTTCTGATGATGTTTATCAGAGAAATTGTTTTTTTACAATAGTTATGTTTTGTTTCCAAAATCCCATTGTCTGTAAAAAGAACATAGTCTAGATAAATGTTTTCTCTTTTGGAGTCATGCTAATCACTTCTTTAGAAAAACGTTCTACAATAAGTAATATCATCTGTGGATTTCTTGTTTCCATCAATGATTGACAACATCCCCATCGAGCCAGTTGTTATCACTTTGTAGTTTGAGTTGTTGTTGTTGTTGTTGTTTTTTTTTTTTTTGTAAATGCTGACAATTTCAGTGTTAATGGAAATAATTTGTAATAATTAGGAAAATACCAATAATGTGGTTATCAACATTAATTAGCTTCATAAAAATGATTAATGAGAATATGATGACAATAGGAGTGTCATTATTATTAGGTATTCGCTGATAAAGGGAATATCAGATCCAAAAATAACAATTGAATTTCGACTTTTTACAACGCGATGACACATTCCAGATCATCGATACGGTAATTATTTCTCAGTCATGCCATGATTTACTTAAAGGTGAAAGGTATGTATTGAAAATTATAAGTTCTACCACAGCAGAATATGGTGTGAGTTAGTAATTATCAAAGGTCAGAATAATATTTTCACCTATAAATCAATTAATCTGTTTTAATTTTTTTGCATTGTTTTTACTGCATGGTATTTTCACCTTTTCCATTCATAAACGTGTAATTTTGAGCACTGAAGGGTGGTTTTGTTTCAATTTTATCGTCAGCGATACAACATTCAATACCATTTTACTTTTTTTGTAATCACAAAATTGTAGGAAAATTGGGAGGAGCAGGAAACTAAACCAAAATGATCCCAAAGGCCATGACTTTGTTGAGAATTATCTAGACATTCAACAACATTTTCAATGGGCTGGGTGGTAGGAATTTTTCCACTAATGCACTGACTACCATGATGTTGTAGCTTAAGCATTCACACAGGGGTTTGATGGACAGTGGGTGGAGGTAGGAGGATTGTCATTCCTGGTAAGATAGGAATAGATCACAGAAGTTACAACTTTGCTGATGGATGGGGAAGGGTCTTCAGAAGCCATGTTTTATCTAGGATTGATGTCCCATTTTTCTTAAAGGCAAAATTCAAGGACAAAAGCTGGAAAATAGGGGTGCAGATATCATGGTTGGAGGATAAATGGCACAAGATGTTACACAATACTCAACAATACTTCACATGTGAAGGGTATTTCAACGAGGTAAATCTTTACCACTTTCATTTCCTAACTCATATAGCAGGGAAAGTAATAAAGAACACTTATTTTTATTTATTGGAAAGCATTAAACGTAAGAATTCTCATTTCAGGGCTAGGGAAGATCCATATCCTCATTTTGTTTACCATAAGGATTTAATTAAATTTTAAATTGAGAACCAGATGGCCAAAGGTTGTAGGACTTGGATCCATTGCCTTTTTTGGGAGGTTTTAAACCTCAATCCCCTAAAGCTAGATGAGGGAGAAAAAAGGGTGCTAAGCCTAATAAGAAAACTTAGGGAGAAACCTCTACTCATGACACCTCTACTGAAGCCCAAAGCCAATAACAAAGAGATATTACCTCATCCTCAGAGCCTATAATCCCTAAGGTATATGTTGGAAGAAGTTTCAAACTAAAGAAAACCCAACCTACTATTGAAAGTCGTCCTGCTAAAGTTCTACCTCATTCTATGAATTCTCCTGAAGAGCCACCCACTAAGATTTTTCTTGCAGAAGCTCATCCAATAGAATAGACCAAGGGAAAATAAATTGACACTAAACCCCATGATGAATCATAACCCTCTCTATTTCAAATGTTCAAGGGAGGAAAGAAGCCTCACACCAGGCCTTTAAATAAATTAAGGCTGAAAATAAAATTAAAACAAAATCCTAACCTCACCAAGGAAGTGATAGATGTGGACAATGTCCCATTAAAGGACCTGATAATAAATAGAGGGAAAAATGTAGGTTCTAAGAAGTCAAGAGCCAAGGAAACTAAGAAGAAAATCCCTATGGAGACTAGGTAGAGTAAGAGGAAGATAATGGACAAGGTGGATGTCCTTTTGAAGGTGGCCAACACCCTTAGCTAGGAAGTTGATGACCCTTTTTTAGTTTTTTATCAAATCACTACTATAGTGAGTTTTGGTGATCTATCATTTATCACACACATGTTAGTGTTTAGATACAAAGCAACAGAGAGAAGAGCTGACATTTCCTTTGTTAGTGTATTTTGTGCAAAAATCGCTGGAATTTCCATTGTCAGTGTATTCTTGAAAAAAGAAATAGTTTGGAAGAGGCGTTGACAATCGGCTTATTAGAAAACCCATTGGTTTAGGAAGCTATAGGGCTGACAACAATAGTATCATCATATTGCACTAGGGATGACCAAGAAGACAAGAATGAAACAGAACACATTTTTGGAGGATGAAGAGGTTGATCTACAATGAGGAGAACATGATCATGGTACACTTTCTTAGCCTCTTTTTCAACGCATTTTTCAACGTGTTATTATGAATTTTTGATATGTTTAAAAAATATTTTTAAGTTGCATGTACCTAGGATATTTGTTCTATTTTTGGATTGCTATAATTATTATTTGTGCTACAAACATATGATATTTATTGTATTATCTATATAATCTAAGACTGTAGAAAAATAATGGGTTGGATTTTATTTGAGATATATCATTCATTATGCTTTTTGAGTAAATTTTAATGAAAACAATCTTCATGAGCAATTCACATAAATTCTTCTGTTGTGATTCACTATCTATCGTTTCCTCATTTTATACTTCCTCATGCTTGAAATACAAAGTGTTAGAAATTGTGATTCGTGTGTTTCTCCTCCTTTTTCTTTATTCTCAGGCATTTCACTTAACCATTTCACTAATATCCTTCATTTTCTTTCCAAATTCCTTAAAGTGTCAAAGGAATTGTCACTAGCCTTCTTTTGTGATTTTCTCATCAAAACTATGTATATATGTACCTGATTGGGTTAGACTTCATTCCCAATGGTAGTATTTTTCATGTATCCCAACCAAACTTCATTTTTTGATCAATTTGGCCACATAAATCAATTCCAAAACCTACTACAATGACCTAGAGTAGTTTAGTTTTTAGGGAGAGATCCCTCTTCGATTTGAATGGACATATTTCAACCTCAAAGAGCTTAGAGGTTACCATAGAGTTTTTATCATAGTCAAGGTTCCTCTAAGAGATAAAAAAATACATCTCTTTATGAAAGGTGGGGTACTTCTAAATTGTATTAGAAAGTGGCTAAATATAATAGGCCACAAGATGTCCATGTTGGGTGAGGATTGCACCAATATCATAGTTAGAGGCGTTTGTCTCAATTTCAAATGGCTGCTGCATGTTTGAAAATGTAAGTATAGGTGAATTGAAGAGGTGATGCTTCAACTCAACCAACACCTTTTGTTGGGACATGGACCAGGAAAAAAATTCTTTCACTCCACGCTTGGTAATGTATCTCAAAGGCCAAGTGATATGGGAGAATCCCAACACAATCCTTTGATAAAAATTGGTAAGGCCCAAAAAGCGGCGAAGTTCTGTTAGAGTGTTTAGGGCTGACCAATCTCGAATGACTTGGATCTTAGATGAATCCATGCATTCCTTTCTCATCTATGATGTAACCCAGATATTGGACCTAGCTTATGTCAAAGATGCATTTCTCAAAGTTAGCACAAAATTTTCGCTATTGTAGGGTTTGAAGGACGAATTGAATGTGCTGTAAGTTATCTTCCCAACTCTTGTTGAATATGAGGATGTCACCTAGATAAAAAACTTGAATGAGTTGGTGAAGGGCCACAAGATGTCATCCATCAGCCTCATAAAAGTAGTAGGGGTATTTGTTAACCCGAAGAGCATGACACACCATTCAGAAAGGCCTTCCTTAGGTTTGAAGGTAGTGTTCCCTACATCTGTGTGATCTACTAGAACCTGGTGATAGCCAGACTTCAGATCGATCTTGGTGAAATACTTGACCCCCTTGATCTAGTCTAGAAGGTCAGAAATCTGTGGGATTAGATACTTGTTCCTAATAGTGATTTTCTTTAGTGTTTGATAATCAATCTAGAGCATTCAAGTCCCATCCTTCTTTTGTAAAATTACAATCGAGCTCCCACGGGGTGAGGGACTAGGTTGGATTTTCCCTTTTTGTAGCAACTCCTAGATCTTCCACTTGATCACTTCATTTTCTAGAATGGAGTGGTAACATATCGGCCCATTGGGTAGACATGATCTAGGAGTTAAATTGGTTGAATTCTTGACTTGAAAGTGTAAGGGTACCCCTATGAGTCAGGAGAAGATTTCCTTGTATTCTTCCACGACCTTATCCACCTACTTCCTTTACATGGAGGAATCCTTCCTAGGGGCCATGGATGTGGCCACAGTTTCCCCTTACTTTAAGAGTGAATTAGAAACAAAATAAATTTCTTGGTATGGGAGATGATCTTACTACATTTCTTAGCAAAAATCAAAGATAGGGTGGTATTCGGGGCTACCTCTGGTATCCTGCATAACTTATTTCCCAAATTAATAATAACATTCTGAGACCTAAACTTATACACAACATGATGCTTCCACAAGTATGGTTGGCCTAATAATACATCACAAATTTCAAGAGGATCAATGTCACAAAGTACCTCATCCATGAACAGTTCGATGCTACAGGGAAGGTGACGTTATTGGCTAATGAAAAAATATCATCCTTGGTGGAGCCACCCAATGGTGTATGGATGTGGGTGCGGTGTAGTCTGCAGGCCCAAACACTTAAGGACTTTTTCTAAGATGAGGTTCTTTTGGCTCTCGTTGTCAAAAATGAATTGCAATGACAACCACTTCACCAACATCTATGATTTGAAGAGATGTTTCCTTTCCTCTCGGTCTTCATGCTCAATATTATGTACCTTGGTGGTGGCAATGGTGGCACTATGGTGGCACTAGGATTTTCATCAATAATATGCTTCCCTTTGTCATTTCCCTTGTTAGGGTTTGACTTTGAATTGGAACATGCATATCAATCTGAAGCCTTTAGCTTGTCCACTAGTGACTAGTTGGCACAACACTCACTCGTGTTGTAAGTGGGGCTCTTGTGGAACTCACACCACTTCCCTATGTCCTTCTTCATCTTAGGGGTGTTGTTCTTTGCTTATGGCTTTGATGGAGTGTCCTGGGTTACCCCACCTTGACTTTACCCTTTGTTTTATGATTTGGGGCATCATTTCCTTACGTTAAATTCACATATCCAAAGTCCCACTTCTCCTGTTTAAATTTTTGTTCAATCTTGGCAACATATTGGTATGCACTCCAACAAGGCATTCTTTGTTAAATGAAACCAAACATTGTTTCCCTCCTAACAATTATGTGGTACTCGATGTTGATCATGCCACTACTTATACTTGGCATTAGACTTGTCCAATATGTCATGAACCTGCTAGAAGATGCACTTTATGCACTCAATAAACCTGGTTCCTTTATCATCCTCAAAATGTACATGTGTATATTTTATCTGTGTAGTTGCATGAGGCATGACAACATAAATCATACACAATGGTTGAAATATAAAACCCACTTGAAAGGGATTATGACCACTCGATCTATGGAGAGCTTTGTTATAACTATGTTGCACATAGGGAAGGATATCATCCCAAGTTTGTAAATGCTTGGAGTTGTACATGCAGAGTTTGTCTGCTATCATCTTTTTGATAACCTTTGTCTAACCATTAGTCTAGAGATGGAATGTAGTTGACTTGGTGAGCTTTGTGTCCAATAGCGTCCAAAGGATCGACCAAAATGTGCTCATGAACCTACTAGCCTAATTTGATATAATTGTTTTTTGGATCCAAAAATGTACCCATACTCATTCAAAGAATATTTTGGTAGTATCCTCTGCTTCTATACTCTTCTTGCAAGTTGCCAATATAGTAATCTTGGAAAATTGTCCATGACCACAAATACACAATCATTACCATGCTTGGTAGAAGGGAGGCCAAATAGGTAGTTCATGGAGATTGACTATTAGGGCTGGAAGGGAGTAGGTAGAGGAGTGTACAAGCATTGCTTATTGATGGTTGTCTTAGTGATGGCACAGATAGTGCACGATCTTAGATATTTTCCAACGTCCTATCATAGTTTTGTCCAATAAAAAAAAATTCTTTAGCACGACAGCATTTTTCTCCACAACAAAGTGTCCTGCAGCCTGATTATAGTCCACCTCACAAATCATCTTGGCACACTCACTTGAAGGAACAAAAAGGTGGTCAAGGTAGCATAATAATGTATCTTGGAGGTGGAAATATATAACTTTCTTGACATCAGCTAGCATCTGGTTTGTGGTGGTGAATTCTAGTTAATTTTTGTATCGTTGTGGCCATCTAAAGGGATTAGGGCTACAAGAGTTGAGAACAATGGTGAGTGTTGCAACTAGGGGCCAACTAAGTCAATCTACAACATGATTGGTGTTGCCATTTTTGTATTTAATTTTTAAGTGGGATTGTTGCAGATATGTAGACCACTTCTAATGGCGATCATTCAACAGCTTCACTTGTGTATGTATAAATTGAAGAGGTTGGTGATTAGTGTGGATGACCATCTCCTTACCATAAATGTAATGTTTCCATTGTCACAAAAGCTACATGATAGAATACATCAATTTATCATAGGTGGGTGTCAAGATATTCTGACACATGGGAAATAATTAAGTATATCTTGGTCTGGTATATAGTTATATAAAGTGTGTTTCTTTAGTATGTACTTTTTTAGCTTACAATCTGACAGTCATGATATGTTGTAGACATGAACTGATCTAACAGTTCATTCTCTCCTTGGTATTACCGACACTTGATCTGTGGCTTGACACCTGATTGGTCCATGATCTCTATTTATAGAGCATGGATGGTCATTTGTTAGGTGACTCTTCATCAGAGAAGCTTATGTAAATTTTATTTCTTTTACATTAATAAATTGCTTGAAGTGGCTGTGTTGGCTCAAGTCATGGAATGTTTCCCTCTTTGAGGGTTTTAACCATTCCAAAAATGTGGGTGTACTGATCTGTGATATGTTTGTAAGAGGTTCCCTCTGGTGTTCTATCTAAGGAACTTACCCTATAAATTCCTACATGGTATCCGATCTATTTTAGGGCCGCATTCATTGGTGATCCAAATCCAGAGGTGATACAACTGGATCTAGTTTTTTTTCCTAGATCGACTGTTTCTAGCTACTTTTTGGCCAAGAGGACTACTCTATTGTGTTAGGAGCATCTGTTCCATTGAGGAACCCCTTTTTTTCACAAGAAAAGGTTTCTGGTAGCCCTAGCTACATCATTTTCATGATCTAGAGGTATACAATCTTTATTTATAGCTATAGTTATTTATCTCTCTATTTATTTCAATTTATAGTCCTATATAAAAAAAATATTATTACCTAATCTATACCTTTCATTTCTACGTATTCTCTTTTCCCCGTGACTTTATGCTTTTTGGGCAAAACAAAAACAAAAATAAATGATTTTTCTCATGCGTATGCTCTTTCCCAAAACACCTTAGTGTGATCTCGGAAAGTCAGAAACATTGAGGAAAATATCTAGTTTTCGAACAAATCTAACATTAAACCGCAAGGCTTGGATACTTTTTCTTTTTCTTTTGGATTGTGTGGTTGTTTTTTTGTTTTGTAAGAGAAAAGGGATTTTTCTAGTAAGTGTGCACCCACAAACTTTAGTGAGAAATATATATATTTATATTATATATTATATATATTATATAATTATAATAATATATAATATATATATATATATTATATATACTATTATCTTACCCACAAATATACATTTTTAAACTAGCTCACTTGGCCTAAAGCCACTTTATGAGAATAGAAGTCTTGGGTTCAAGTTTTTCTTTTTGTTGAGTTACTTTTCCAAAAAACACATGTAACTTATGTTTTAAAGTTTCTTTATATAAAAGTGTTTTCACCCATTATAAAAAGTGAGTCACTTAATATTTCAAACTCAATTTATCTTTATTTAAGTTACAATTTAGTGGATAGTTCTAACAGTACCATTGTAAAAGTGACTTCCACTTACTTATAAAGTGGTCACTAAATAAATAATTTTTTTATAAGTGAGATAATAAATTAATTCGGGGCGGGGGGAGGGGGGGGTGGAATTGTTTTTAAATATAATATTATCATAACTTCCCAACATTTGCATGGTTCGTTGGCATCTTCAACAACTTTTCTTGAAAAATCCATAACTTCTTCACTCAGAAGCCATTTTCAGAGTCGTTCTTTTTTAATTGAAATACTTTTTAGAGATATTTCCATTAGAACACTTATTTTTACCACGTACACCTTCATTTTCTTTTAAAATGGAAATTCCATGCCTAGTTATTCTTGATAGCACCAACTACTTCCAATGGCTATCCTACATGGTGCACTTACTTAGAAGTAAAGGTATTTATAGAATAGCCTCAGGCTAAGAGTCTAAACTTCAAGATGAAGATAAGCAAGACGGAAGAAAAAATAAGCAAGCTCAAGCACGTGGGTTGATAGGGATGTCTATTTCTGGACACCTTAAATTCTATATTGCAGAAATTTATACCCCCAATGAAGCAATGAAAATCTCAATAAAGTTTTTGGAATTAAAAATGAAATTAGAGCCAATCAATGCGAAAATGCATTGTTTACGTTAGATCCCAATAATTTTTCTTCCATTGAATATTTTTTTCCCAAGTTCAAGACCCTTAGAATTCTCTTGGAAGATGTTAAGTTTTACAAAGAATATGGTAGCTTTATATATTCCATTCTTACTAAGTTAGGACAAGACTACTTTGTGTTTGTTTCCACCTTTCATTCTACTGGAAAAGCCGTTATTTCTTAAGGACAAGACTACAAGTCCCCCTCTTTCGATGCCTTTTATGATTGTTTAATACTAGAACAAGAAAATCTCTTACATCTTGGTCTTCTTAATACTGGAAACTCTTCTAAGAAAGCATTAATAACCCAACAACAAACAAGTTCAAAGAATCCTACAAAGCATCCTCCTAAAAAGATTGGTCCTAAACTAAATAGGGGTCTTAAGACATTTCAATCTCGAAATGAAAAATGAACTGAACAAAATGATAAGGCAACTAAAAACAAACGGAAGAAGATTGATAGACACTGCAACTTTTGTAATCATAATGGCCACTTAGAATCCAGATTCTTTAAGAAGATGGAAGCCTTCGAAGTAGCAATTAAGAAGCATAACATCCATTTGGAGCACTCTTCAACTTCAACTTCATCTTCAGGAATTTCACTTTTTACATGTGGTTGTCAACCATCTCTGTCTAGTTATGAACTAAATAGTAAATGTATTTTCTTCTTCTCATTCTCATGAGTGGCTCATTGATTCTAGAACTTCTTATCACATGGCCAAAAACAAAGCCATGTTTTCTTCTTTAAATGATTATAACACCCAAAATATATATGTTGGTGATGATAGATCACTTAGTGTTGCAGGGACTGGAACAAATTTTCTAGAAAATGGTCAATTTAATGATGTATTATCTGTTCCTACCTTGTCCTACAACCTTCTATCTATATATCAGATAACTCATTCAGTTGAAGGTAAAACAGTTGAATTTTCATCATAGGATGTTGTAATTAAGGACCTAAGAGATCCTAGATGGATTTTAGCTACTGCCATTATTGATGATTCTACAAGGTTGTATAAAAATAACAACTTTGGGTCATTAACTCTTCCCTCGGTATTTGTTGCTCGTAATGATGAAGTGAGCAAACTTTAGCATTGAGGATTTGGTCACTTAATCTATCACTCCCTTCAAAATATATGTAAAGAAAATATGGTGATAGATCTTCCTATGGTATCTTTCAGAGATGGTGTTTTCTCCGGATGTCTACTCAGAAAACATCATCAAGATAGTTTGAAAAACATGACTCTTGGCACTCCTCATCCCCTTTAGAGCTTGTGCATAGTGATTTATGTGGTCCACTTCTAGTTGTTTCATTCTCTCGCTACAAGTATTTCTTAAATTTCATTGATGATTTCTCTAGACGCACTTGGGTTTACTTCTTAAAAATCAAGAGTGAATTATTTAACATGTTCTTGGCCTTTAAGGTCTTTGTTGAGAAACAATCTGGACATCAAGTTCTTAAGCTAAGATTTGATAATAGTGGAGAATATGTTAAAAAAAAATTCATCAATCTTTGCACCAATTGCGACATATTGTTCCATATACTCCACTGAAAAATGGTGTAGCTTAAAGAAATAATCACACCTTAAAGGAAATGGCTAATTATATGCTTCAATCTAAGGGACTCAGTCTTAATTTTTTGGTAGAAGCAATTAACTGTGAAAATTACATAGTAAATCACACTCCTACTAAGGTTTTAAAGAATATCACTTTAGAAGAAGCATGGAGCTCATTTAAATCAGATCTAAGTCACTTTCATGTTTTTGGAAGTGAAGCATGGGCCCATATTGTAGATGAGAAAAATAAATCTCATCTTGTTACTAAGGGTTTTTCACAAGTTGAAGGCATTGACTATACTAAAACCTTCTTCCCTTGTTGCTAAAATGAACTCTATTTGCCTTGTTCTTTCCCTTGCCACCTCTTTCAAATGGGAAGTCCATCAGATGGGTGTTAAATCTGCCTTCTTACATTGGGACTTGCATGAAGAAATCTATATGGAACAACCTACTGGCTTTATACAAACAGACTCTAGCCTTGTATATCAGCTTAATAAATCCCTGTATGGTCTCATGCAAGCCCCTCGGTCTTGGTATGCTAATATGGATAGCTCTCTTTTAAATACTAGCTTTTGTAGTTGTCATTTTGACAATACTATCTACACAAAGAAAGTGGGTAAGTCTCTTATCATTCTTGTCTATAATGTTGATGATATTATCCTTACGGGTAGCGATCCCAACCTTATAAACCACATGAATTCCAACCTTAAAAAGTAGTTTGAAATGACAGACTTAGGACGCTTGCATTATTTTCTTCATCTTCAAGTATTTCAATCTAAAAAAGGTATTTCCCTTTCCCAATCTAGGTATGCCTGCGATCTTCTACGCCACTTTCACATGGAAGGACTCTAAGTCAACCCCTTCTCCATTTCAATTTGGAGCCAAACATTCAGTCACTTGTACTTCCCCTGAAATTGATGCTACCTTATACCGTCAGCTTGTTGGACAATGTTTGTATCTGACACATACCCATCCTAACCTTTCCTTTGTTGTTGGCCTTGTTGCTCAGTTTATGAAAAACCCACATGAAATTAAATGGAAAGAAGATGAAAGAATACTTCATTATGTTCGAGGTAAAGTTCATTTTTGGATTCAATACAGTGGAGAAAATATCCGTTATTGGTTGGTTTCACTGATTCTGATTGGGCTGGTGACCCCGATGATCAAAATTCTATTGCATGTTATGTGTTCACTCTTGGTTCTGGACCTATTGCATGGGCTTGCAAGAAACAAGGTGCCATTTCTCTTTCTTCAACAGAATAAGAGTATCGAGGTACTATTGAAGCTAGTAAGGAATCCATGTGGATTCGTTAGATCTTATCAGAGTATAGTTTTCAGCAGCATCGTTCGACCACACGTTGGTGTGATAATCGAAGTGCCATTCAACTATGTAAAGATCTAGTCCAACATTAGCATAGAAAACACATTGAGCTACACATGCACTTCATCAAAAATCTCATTCACGACCATGTTCTTGAAGTGCAATATTGTTCAATCGATGATCAAGTTGCATACATATTTACGAAGGCTCTCACACAGGCGAAGTTTACTATACCTCAATTTACGATTGGAGTTCAGAAAGTTGTCACTAAGGGGGGATAGGCTCTAATTCCTCCTTCCTTTTCCTATTGTGTCATATTTGTACATTCTTCAATCCTATCCCAAGTTGTTCTTAAAGGGGATGTTAGGATATTCCGACACATAGGAAATAATTAAGTGTAACTTGGTCTGGTGTATAGGTAGGTAAAGTGTGTTTCTTCAGTATGTACTTTTTGTAACTTACAATCCGACAATCATGATATTTTATAGACATGAAGTGATCTAAGATTTCATTCTCGCCCCAGTATTACTGACACTTAATCCGTGGCTTAGCACCCGATTGGTCAATGATCTCTATTTAAATAGCATCGAGGGTCATTTGTTAAGTGACCATTCATGAGAGAAGCTTATGTAAATTTTCTTTCTTTTACATTAATAACTTTCTTGAAGTGGCCGCATTGGCTCAGGTTGTGGATTGTTTCCCTCTTTTAGGGTTTTAACCACGTCAAGAACACTGTTGTACTGATATGTGATATGTTTGTGAGTGGTGTCCTTTGGTGTTCTTTCTAAGGAAATTACTCTATAAATTCCTACAGTGGGGTACTTCCAAATTGCATCGGAAAGTGTCTCACTAGGATAGGCCACTAAGGCTTGTGTTGGGTGAGGACTACACCAATAGCATAGTCAGAGACACCTGCCTTAATTTCAAATGGATACTACATAATTGGAAACGTGACTACAAGTGTAGAGTAGATGCGACTCTTGAGCTCAATGAACATGTTAGCTTTCTTTCGCTCTACCCTTGGTAATTTGACTCAAAGGCCAATTGATATGGGATAATCCAAACACAAACCTTCAATAAAAATTTGCAAGGCCCAAAAAGTTACAAAGCTCTATTAGAGTGGTCAGGGTTGGCCAATCCCGACTGACTTGGATTTTAATCAGATCCACATGCACACCTTTCTCATCTATGATATAACCAAGATATTAGACTTGGCTCATGTCAAAGGTGCATTTCTCCAAGTTGGTGCATAGATTTTTCTGTCACAGGGTTTGAGGGACCTAGAAAATGTGTTGCAAGTCCTCTTCCCAACTCTTGCTGAAGATGAGGACGTCATCAAGATAAACAACCATGAATAAGTTGGTGAAGGGACACAAGATGTCATCCATCAGCCTCATAAAAGTAGTAGGGTAAATTATTAACCGAAATGATATGAACAACCATTCAAAAAGGCATTCCTTGGATTTTAAGGTAGACTTTCATATATCTATGGGCTCTATTGAAACTTGGTGATAGCAAAACTTCAAATTGATCTTTTCAAAATACTTGGCCCCATTGAGCTAGTCTAGAAGGTCATAAATCTATGGTATTTGATGCTTGTTCCGAACAATTATTTTGTTTAGTGCTCGATAATTAATGCATAACCTCCAGGTACCATCCTTCCTCTATACAAGTACAATCTGGCTCCTATAGGGTAGGGAAATTGGTCAAAATTTCTCTTTCTGTAGCAACTCATGGATCTGCTACTTGATGTATTCATTTTACATAATGGAGCGATGATATATCAGCTCATTTGGTAGAGGTGCTCCTGGAGTCATATCGATCGAACGCTTGACCTGACAGTGCAAGGGTACCCCTTTGGGTGAGGAGAAGATGTCCCCATATTATTCCATGGCCTCATCCAACTGCTTTTGTTGCATGGAGTAACCCTTCCCGGGGGCCATGGATGTCACCATGATCTTCCCCTTACTTTGAGAGTTAATTAGAAAGAAAATGAATTCCCCAATATGGTAGATGATCTTCCTTTGTTTCCTTGTAGAGATCAATGATATGTCAGTAGGCAAGGCTACCTCTGATATCCTATATAACTTATTTTCCAAAGTAATAATAACAATGCGAGGCCTAGACTTACACACAACATGACACTTCCACAAGTATGGTTGGTGTAATAATACAACAAAAATTTCAAGAGGAGCTATGTCACATAATAACTCATCCATTAAGGGTTTGATGTTGTAGGGAAGGTAACACTATTATCTGACGCAAATATCTCATCCTTGGTGAAGCCACCCAATGGTGTATGGTTGCAGGTGTGCTATGGTCAATAGGCACAACCCCATAACAACTTCTGTTGAGATGACGTTATTTTGGTTCCCGCTATCGACAATGAACTACAAGTATGACCTCTTCACCCACATTTGCAATTGGAAGAGATTCTCCCCTTCATCTGGGTCTTCCAGCTCAATCTTCTGAAACTTGGTCATGGTAATCGTGGCATTAGGATCTACATCAATAATTTTCTTCCCCTTCTCGTTCCCCTTGTTGGGGTCTGACTCTGAGTTGGAACATGCATCTGAATCTAGAGCCTTCATCTCAACAACTAGTGACTACTTGGCATGACACCCACTTGTTTTGTGAGTGGGGCTCTTGTGAAAATCGCACCACTTCCCTATTTCCTTCTTCATCTTTGTGGTGTTGTTATTTTCTTGAAACTTTTATGGGTTTTCCTTAGAAAACCTGCCTTGGCATTTCCTTTTGTTTTGTGGTTTGGACGAGCACTTTCCCTACTTCGGATTCAAAAATCCAAAGTCTCGCTTCTTCTGTTTAATTTTTTGTGTAATCTTGGAAGCATATATGTATGCTACACCAAGTGAGGAGATGTCCAAGAACTCCATTTCTTCTTGAATGTATTTGTGTAAACAACTGTAGCACTTTAGAAATAGATGTCACTTAGAGTCTTTGATACCCAGCTTTGTATGTAGAGTATGAAAGTTTTTTGTGACTCATGCACATCTTGGTCCCTTTGCTTCCATAGTGTCGTCCATTGTATGTATTTGTCCTCATATCTCCCCATAGGTTAATATTGTTTTGACGTATTGAAAGGAGTTCCAAGTGGGTGTGCCTATGAACAGAGAGTGTTCCTTGACTCTTTTCTCATAGTAAGTTTTCCATGAGTCCTTAACATTGGGAGCAACCTTAACCAGTGAAAAATTAATCTTCTCCCTATCGAAGAAACTATGGAATGAAAAATAACCCCCCATCATATTCAACTATCTATCTAAAACATCTACATCTATTTTACCTTCAAATATAGGGATATCAAAGTTCACATATACCATGAAGGGGATGACACCTCCAGAGTGATTGCTAGATGAAGATGTGTCACCGGTGGGCATCCACCGAAGGCTCTAGGCAAAGTTTTCTGTCATCTTGTTTCTTTGCCACTTGAGAGCTACTTCAAGAAGAAAATTGATAGGATCTACTACTTGCTCATATTTCTTTTCTTTCGCCATGGGAGGTTGTTAGTGTCGGTGGGGAGGATCTTACAAGGGTTGAACCACTTCAACTCCCAACTCCTTATACTCCAACCCCGTTGGGGAAATGAATGGAAAAACTGAGAAAAAGTACACCACTCTGATACCACTAATACATATTTATGTAGGAATTAAATGAAATAGAGATATAAATAGAAACACAGAGTTACAACTAAAACAAAGCTTTAATTCATTAATAATGTAGTATCAAAAATTGTTACATGCATAATGGAAATAAACTAGTTTGAGCAATGGTATCTTATCTATGAGAAAAGGGTGGCTATTACATGCTTTCTGAACTGTGTTATAATGAGGATCAAATACCCTTTTATCCTTTAAAAACAATGGGAAACCCTAAACATCCAAAAACCTAACCCTAGGAGATGAAGCACCAAATGTTTGTGTGCCTCATTAGGGTTAGTTGGAACGTGAACTTCCTGGGGTTTTAACTTTCACACATGATCTCTGTTTGAATATCATAATACCTCATTTCAAAGATCTCGAATAGGATTCCAAAAAAGGATAGCTAAATATGGCTTTCACTTTTTCGGTCTATTCATTTTCCCAAAAAATCATGTTTTAGGCCCTGAAAACGACTTCAAAAGTTTAGGACTCAAAAAATAACCAAAAATAGTAATTTGTATTACAATTAATTAAATTTAAAGAAACAACAATGTGGGTCCAAGTGGCATAGGCAGGTGGCCACCAATATCCACCTAGATGAGTCCTCACCCCAGGATGCAATGATCCCCATTGTGTTGAGTGCCTCCATGAGATGGAGAAACTTCTATTGAACTTGGTCTTTGGTGAGCCACTTTCCTTGGGGCAGGAGTTGGCCAACTTTGACAACCCGATACACTTGTATCTTCTGTTGGAGAGTGATCTTGATATGTGTGTCCATAATCGATCAGTTGTGGCATGTTCCATGTAGTCTAGGTTGCAATCTGTTGGTGTTAGTTGTTCTACAGTGTTTGATGTGTCCAACAATGGTGGAAAGTATGGCAATAGGCAATCCACATTGAACACTAGTGTTGGGAACGGGTCGCCTAGGGTCAATTTTGGAGTTAAAAAACCAAGTTTTGGGGCAAAAAGCCCAAATTCCTATATAGAAAGGTAAAACCTCTACATTTTTTGGCCACCGAGTGCGAACATGTAAAGAGTCATTAAGGGTTTCTGCCCTTAGTTTATGTCACTTGTGTTGGCTTTAAGAGTTCCACCCATGGTCCACAGTCCATGGGATTGTATAAAAGGGAAGCCTTAGAAGAGTCTAAGGAAGTTAACTTAAGTTGACTCTTGTTATTTTTTATGTAATGGGTCTGTGAGAGCTAAGAGCGAAGAGTCTTAGCGTAAGAAAGAGGCTCTGCAACTGTGTGTAGAGAGGCCTAGGGTAGAAGTCCGCAACTGAGTGCATGGACCCCTTCAGCTATGTGTGTAGGGTAGTTGGAGTATGTAAAAAGGATATGAGCATCAATAAAGATAATTATTCTAGAATTATCTGTGTATGATCTAGTTTACGTATGCATATAATTATGTTATGATGAATACTTGGTTTATGTTGTAATATTGTATTGATGCACGTATCCATATGTTTTGCTTTGTTATATGAACGCAAGTAAGAATATTTGTTTACGCGAAGATCATGTCAACACATGTGAAGTTATTGAATACTTAAGATAATCTGGGTAAAAATAGAAGTAAAGAGCACTTATAGAGGCATGTAAGTGCCTGATCTGCCTATCTAGGGTATGCAAAGGATGATTAAAAACATTCGCAAATGTCTAAAGGATGAATAAGATAAGTATATTGATAAGCCCTAAAAGGTTTATCAAGTTGCATGAAGTTTTAGGGTATTAAACGAAATCACTACCATATTTGGAAGTGGAAGCTTGGTTCCCACATCCCCCCATACTAATTCGAGTGAGACTTCAATTCGCACTCCATAGATTGATGCCAAAAGGGCCAATAGTGTAGGGATTTGCTTGGCTAATTAACGTTGAACTAAGTCAGGGCCCATCAAGCCAACAAATGATTTTGTTGCTGGGACTGGGATCTACATAAAGAGATGTGTGATGTCGCATCACTGGAATCCGACCAAGAAGGAGATCGAGGACTGGTTGGATAGAAATATCCACCAATTTGTGGTGAAAGAGAACAAAAATCCGTGATTGATGAAAGAACAGTAGTTGGATAGATATATGTACACAGAGATACATGATATCTTGTTCTATTCCTTCCCGATCATATTGTACGAGTGGATCGTGAAATTGGCAAACAACCATGGAAGGTGGAGGCTTGATAGTCCAATAGTCTAGACCCCAGAGTTAGTGCAGAGATTAGAAGCTTCTGAAGATAAGGTCGCACGCGCTATCGATCATTGGCTCGATCATATCATGGGAGGGTTTGTGATAGATTTTGCAGTGGATACCTCGGTCAGTTACAACGAAACGGAGTGTCTCTTCTTCAAGGGGCCATGAGGTAAGTATTTAAGGTCTTTAAATACTTCAATTAAGATGCTCTTGGGTGAAAAGAGGGCTATGCAACTACCTTTATGTTTCGAGCTATGCGAAGTGGAAAGATCTTTAGGGATAAAGGGAAAACAGGACCTGAATATAACCCGTTGATTGGACCTCCTCTGAGTGACCACGAGGAAGCAGCACAGGGTTCTCCATAGAGTGTTGTTAAAATTATAAGAAAAGGGTTCCCACGAATACCCCACCCACACCACCTCCATCTTCACCTCCACCGCATACTCCTTCACCCACACAATCACCACTTCCGTCACCATGCAATATGGTAAATTCAGTAAAATTTCTTGTGTTCAAGGGGTCAGGAACTGAGGACCCGGACCAATTTTGGTTTGCCATGAAGGCCATATGGGAAGATCAAGGTATTATAGATGATCAGATGAAGAAAGCGACATTGGTTACTGCTTTGCAGGAATGCGCGCTAACAAGGTACATTAAGTACTGCACTGATAATCTGATGGTTGTGTTAGCAGATATTCAGACCACGCTAAATAAGTAATTTAGCAAGCCCAAATATGATGCTTAGAAAAAATTGTGGGATTCAAGGAGATCATGTTAAAGCCTAGTGAGACATATTGGGATTTGGATCAGAGGTTGAAGTGCACAATCCACAAAGCTAACATGAATCTTACATATGAGTAGCACCGTGAATGGTTTGTGGCTTCGCTCCTACCTCATCTAAGGGTTTCTTTGTCACAACAAAATATTGGAACCTAGGCAAAAGCCATGGAGATTGCAATGAGATTTCACAAGGCACTGATGCAAGATGCTAATTTAGGACAGAGTCACACGCAGTTGCAGAACCTATGCCTAGAATTTTAGAGTCTGAAGAAAGATAGAACATCTCGGCTAGAGGTGTGCGAAGAATTTTGGTGCTTGAAGTGAAAAAGACAGGGGCATGACAAAATCCACTGTCCAGTCTTCACGAATTATGTTGCAGTAGGGGGACCAATGCCTATGAGGCTAGAAACTCCAACAAGACCAAGTATAGGGCCCGTGTTATGGTGTACTATCTTTCAGGTAGTTGGAAAAAATGTGACAAACAATTGCCATTTGCTGCAGAAATTTGTACAGACACCGCAAGAGCTCTTCTCCAACTTCTGTCAATCGGTAGGTCATGATGAGCGTAATTTTCATAGTTATGAACTAATGATGGACAAAATGCCTTAATATAGGGTGCAGGCAAGAACCTGGCCTCTAGACCAAGGCATTGGGGGAGCACGAGGTGAATATTAGGGTGTGGACGAGGCTGAGATGGAGGAGGAGTAGAGGTCGGGGACAAGTCATTTTTTACAGCAGTGGAGGCCCAGGACACTATGCATGAGACTACCTAAATCCAAAAAGTCTGTCATGTTGATATTGTACTTAGTTTAACCATGTAATATAGGACTTCCCTGTATTATTAGCTAAGATACGTGAAAAGGGGGCACAACCTCAAAAACTAACTTAGAACCTATAGATGATGAGAGATGAGCCTCGTGAGGAGGATCCTAAGGTAAATATTGTGCTGCAGAGTTGAATGATACTGGTGAAGATAAGGGGAAGCAGCCTGAAGAAGGTGAGTGGGTCTAGAAAGCGTTAGAAAAAGGAGATCAAGTTTGATCTAGAATGCATAAGGGAAATGTTTATGGAAGCAAAGAAAAGCTTCGCTGAGGCCTCTACCTCAGGAAGTCAAGATAAGCCAACTAAAGAGATGGACCCTTCCATGCTTACTACATTCTTGGAGACTTGTATGAAGCTATTGCATGATAGCAAGGTTGTGAAAGGACTGCAGGAGCTAATAAATAAGTGCGCCATAAAATAAAACGATCCTGACGGACCGTGCATAGTTAGGAAGATTGGTAATCATAAGGCCAGAACAGGGCGTGAGATGAGGGTAAATGCGCAAATAGGAGAATATGAGATGGATCAAATTATTCGAGATCTGGGGTTAGATGTGAATTTTTTGCCTAAATAGGCATGGGAAATGGGGAGACCTACACTGCAGTGGTCTCCAATTAAGTTAAGAATGGAAAATCATCAAAAAATCATCCCCATGGGAAGATTGTAGGGAGTGACAGTTGATATTAAGGGCATGAGCACATTGGCTGATTTTGAAGTGATAGAGATTGTGGATGAAAAAAATCCCTACCCTACAGTCCTTGGGATTGATTGGGCTACTAACATGAATGGGTAATCAATCTGAAGAAGTAGAAGATGATATTTGAGAATGAAGTTCTCCGCATAGTAGTGCCCCCAGACACTGTAGAAGGACTGCGCTATACTGAACTAGTCCGCGATTATGAAAGCGATGATGACTTGGACTAGATTTATAAGATAACGGTGTGAGGTTAGGATTGGGTGAATCTGACAGTAGATGGATGCATTTCCTGGGACCACGAAAGTTCTTTCACATCAGATTCAGATGAGGAGTTGGAGAACTAGTAGAATCGATTTGCGTGAAGTATCTACCCTGCATTGTAATATGATGACCAAGTCATTGCATTGTGTATCATAAGATCTAAGAAATATTCCTTAATATGATGGATTAATTGATGTCAATAACTTTTTGGATGCATTCGAAAGGGAAGTACTAGAGAATCATCACTTCAAGGCCTTGGATTGGACACTACGCGCTATGCCTGCGAGATGTTGGGGTACAAAAAAAGATAGTTTTTATGATTGGTGAGTGTACATAAAGATGATGAGATTACAGTTTTGTCACCCACAAGTATGGATAATAGAGAAATATGATGGAAGGAATGACCAGCGAGATCACCTGTCCAAATGGACTAAGGTTTATGGAGTGGAGACTCGACCTAAATGGGTGCATCTGTTTTGTCATACTTTGGATGTAATACCGATGAATTGGTACTTGGAAATAGAGATCCACCATGGCACTGAATAATGGGACGTTTTGTAACAGGAATTATTAATGACATTTAGCTTTGAGGATGGGTTTGAAAGAATTAACGAGGCATTACGGGAAGTTAAGGCAACAATCTTTAGAATACCGCAGGATCCGTTGGACTTAATTCAATTGGATTGGACCACCCAACTGAGCCATGTGCTCGAGTATTATAATGTGACTATCAAAGAAGAGGATGAGGACCTGAGCAAAATTAATATCCTAGAGACTTTAGGTCACATCGAAGTTGAAGGACCTCAAACTGAAAATCTAGATATCACTGTGCTGTTAAAAACAAGACAAGTAAAAATTGGAACAGAGGCAGAGCTGAAGTTTGCAAATAATGGGGACTACTAGGATGACACAATGGTAGATAAGGTTGTTGAATTGCTCCATGAATACCAAGAATTTTTCCCTACAAAGTTCTCATACCTAAACGGGATAATAGGGGACCTGGGAGTTATGCAAATTACATTGTAATTGGACATGAAGCCAATCAAGAAGAGGCCTTACCGCCTCAATCCGAAGTATAAAACAAGTGTTTGCTTAGAGTTGGATAAAATTCTTGTGGCGGGTATTATTGAACCAGTAGAAGACTTTGATTGGGTGAGCCCAATAGTAGTTTAGGAAAAGAAGCGAAGGATGAAATAAGGATATCCTTAGATCTCAGGGAGTTGAATGACGCCTGCGTACATTATCCCTTTCCAACTCCGTTCACTAATGAAGTGCTAGATAATGTAGGAGGACAAGAGGCATATTCATTCACGGATGGGTTCTCAGGGTACCATCATATCAAGATCGCACCACAGGATAGAAGTAATATGACCTTCGCCATGGAGTGGGGGTGATTCCAGTATATCGTAATTCCTTCTGGATTGAAGAACGCGTTGGTTATCTTTTTACGTGTGGTCATCGCGGTGTTGAAGGACTTCATTCACAAGTTTCTGGAGGTATATTTTAAAGATTAGACGTTGTTTGGGCTGGTGAAATGACATGTAGCTAGCCTACAATTGATATTGGATACATGCTATAGGTATCAGATCATGCTCAATCTGAAGAAATGTTTGTTCTATTTCCCTTCGAAATCTTGTTGGGCTATGTGGTGTGCAGACAATGTTTGATGGTAGACCTAGCTAAGATAGCTATTATAATTGATTTAGAAGCACCAAGAAGTGTGAAACAACTAAGCGCAATGTTGGGGTACATGAGATACTATCGAAAATTCATTAAGAGTTATACCTAGATTACCACGTCGATGGAGAAGTTGCTAAATAAGGATGCTACATTCTATTGGAATGAAGAATGACAACAAATCTTATACGTGTTAAAGGAAAAGATGATCACCATGTCAATCCTAGTCTTCCCATACTGGAATAAGGAATTTCATGTGCATGTGGACACGTCATGTATTACACTCGGGGTAGTTTTGACACAGGCCGGAGAGGGAAAGTTAGATCACCCAATAGCTTTTACAAGTAGGAAGTTGTCTAAAGCTAAGAAGAATTATTCAAAGACAGAGTGCGAAGGTTTGGCTATGGTGTGCATGCTCCAGAATTTTATACACTACTTGCTAGGCAGACACTTTAAGATGTATACAAACCATTTTACATTGAATTAATTGGTGAGAAAGCCTATGTTGGGGGGGAAGATATGAATATGGTTGCTCCTGTTTCAGGAATATGATTTCAAAGTTATTGTGAAGCCAGGTCGATTGGATGTTGTACTAGATCATCTGTCACACATTGAAATAGGAAAGGAGCCCACTAATTTGGAGGAAGGATTTCCTGACGTGCAACTCTTTGTAGTGTGTGTCGTGGAAAATAACTTTGCAGATACCATATGCTTCCCGACAACGAAAACAGGTCCAGAAGGGTATACTAGTCAACAAATGAAGGAGTTGGTGGTGTGCACAGCAGACTTTTCTATAATTGTAGGGCACTTATATAAAATGGAGTTGGATGAAATACTGCAATGCTATGTGCCTAAGTTTGAATGAAGTAACATCCTCGTTGAAGCTTATGGAGGAGTTGCGAGAGGAAATTATGTAGGAAAAGTAACAGTGCAAAAGATTTTACGCATTGGGTTATGGTGGCCAACGCTTCATAAGGATTCCAAGGCTTATTGTAAGGCATGTGATGCATGTCAGAGGATGGGAAAGCCATCATGGAGGAATTAGATGCGTCCGAATCTGCAACTGTCATTACAGTCATTTGAGAAGTGGGCGATTGATTTTGTGGGACCAATTGAGCCTCCAGGAAAGAAGATAGGTGTGCGGTACATCATCATCGTGACGACGTATTTGACTAGATGGTTGGAGGTGTAGCCTATGAAGAACTGTACCAAAGAAACAATAACAAAGTTCATCTTTGAGTATGTACTAACTAGGTTTGGTTTCCTGAAGATTTTGATGGGCAATTGCGGTACGCATTTCCTTAGTGAGACGATAAATGCATTGATGGAGGAATTCCAAGTTTATCACCATGCTGTATCACTAACAGGCTAATGGGATGGTTGAATAATTTAATAATATATTAGAGAATACGCTGACGAAGGTCTATAGTGCACAAAGAAATGACTGGGATTATTACAGATCCATTTGGGCACATCAACCCCAACTCATAGATCAGTACTATTATGGCTCATCAACCCCTAATTCAGTTGTTATATGCCCTAAAGAAGTCAACCATCAAAATTCCTAGCTTCCCAAGAAGTTCCATGACCAAAATCATCCAGAAACTGTCTTTAAGAATATCAGTGTAGGTAGGCCTTCATTATGGTGTGCTGTAATGAAAACCATACACTGACAGGGTCCTATGAAGCACACTTGAGCCCTCTGTGGCCTGTGCTGGTCGAATTTGAGTGAATTTCCATGAGGGTTTGAAAGATTCCTTAGCCATTGGATGCCTCTAGAAGTTTCTCAAGGCTATCTACTCCTTTGAGCTCATATTTGGATGAGGAAGGGAGTTAAGGAAAATCAATCCCTTTATCCCTTCCTCTATGGAATTAAATTTTAAGTTTGGGAGGGCATTCATTATCACCATTTATGGCATAAATTCTTTCCTTCACCTATAAAAAGACCACTCATCTAAGTGATCAGGGCCTAGAAATTATTGAATTATAGGGAGATGCTGTTAGTATGAGAGTTGAGTTGATTTCAAGTATTGTAATGATGTCAAAATGTCTTGCTTGTTATGAGGATAGGATGGGATTGAACTGGAGGAATGATGCTGAATCGAGCAATGGGTTGTAACTCTTCCTTTTACTATTAAAGTGTTCAAAGCTTTTTCCATATGCTTGTGTTATTCATTTATGCTTTTATATTTGTATCATGTACTTGATTCCATGCTATGTTTAATCAATAGATCATTGTCATATGCTTTGATCGGTTGTTGTCTTCTGTTTGTGTGTAGGTACTCTTCAAGCAGATTAAGTATAGAGAGGAGTGATAGAATTGATCAAGGGAGATAAGGAGTAAGTGAAAGCTACAGGTAGGCTTATTTACCTCTTATTTAATCTGTTGATCATAGAAAAAGTAGAGGATCCTTTGCACTGTTGTTCTAGACTTAGCTACTAGTCTAGGGGTTTAATCATTTACCTATAGACACTAAAACTTCCCAAAACAAATTGGTGACTCTGCTGTGGAGTGATCATCCATTTTAGTAGCTTATCAACCTCTTAATACATTTCTACATATTGTACTTATGGTCATTGATTGAATTTCAGTCTTCGTTCATTGAAAATTGGGCCAAAACTATGCTAAATTGTCTTCAAAATTGCTTACTGTCACCAGCACAGCCCAATGAAGGACATAGTGTGTTGCAATGCACTTCCCACATAGATCCAGTGTGCTTCAATAGGTTGTCTCTCACTTTTGCCTGCACTAATCCCTTGAGGGTCAGTTTTCCATCTAGGAGCTGAAGTTTTTGAGCCAATTTTCTCCTATTTGAATGATATGCTGAATGTAAATGATATCTTGTCTCTAAAAATAGTGTTTCATCTCCTTACATGGTCGTACTTAGACTAGGATTGATAAATTTTTCTTATGTATTTACTTTTTCATTTTCAATCTATAGACGAAAGTTAGTTTTTGATTGATTGATATTTAGTGAAAGAAAGTGTCGTAAAATCATCTTTTCCTTTGAAAACTGAATTGTCGTCAAATCTTCATTCATAAAAGATAGATTGATTGATGTGTGCAAATGATTAGTCTTTTCATTGAAAGTGTCACAATTCCTCATTTCTTTGAAAACAAAAGTGTCATAAAGTCTTCCTTTCCTTGAAAATAAATTGTCGCAAAATCGTCATTTTTATGAAAAGAGTTTATTGATCGATTGTGCATTAGTTTTCATTTTGTTCATTTGCATTAAGGGAAACTAAAAAGAAATGCATGCATGTTGCATTGAAAACGTTTTTGCGTGTTGATAAGGAATAGTGTAGGTAATTTGCATTTAGATTGTGCTCTTTTCTCTTTGACCAAAAGAAATTTGATTGCTCTATCCCTAAGTAGATACGATTTTCATCATTAAATTGAATGGAAAGAATGCTTATCATGATAGTTGCATTCCTAGGAATTTTAGAATACATCACGTGCTGAACTTCAATTGCAAATTCCTAAGCAAGATCAACTTAAAATAATCATCAATTTACCTAGTGGAGCATTGTCATTAACCCAAACATTTACTGGTTCTAGTCTAGAGACATGTTTTAGCATCATAAAACAAAGCAGCTATTGCTAACTTGTCTGCAATACATCCCGAGTTTGATACCTCATTCCACGTACGTGAGTATATCATAGCTTGTCCACATACCTTTAGGTATATAAGGTAGCGTTATAGTACGTAACGTATATGGGAATGCTCTCACTATGTGGTTTTGCATTAGACAATGCTTATATGGGCTGGGCCTCCATGTACCTTTGGGTATATATGGGAGAAAAAATCTAGGTTTCTATCCATCCTTAAATAACCGAGTCGGCTACCTTGTAAATTGTGATACACCAATCACAGCATTCGTGGAGATTTCTTGCTTGTACTTCTTGGTTCGCCAGGAGGTATTTTACAGTTCACAGATGCTTGGTAAACCTTTTTCCTAGTATACCCCTTTTTGTTTATTTCTTTTTTGATAATAAAATTAATCAACAATCATGGAGGAACATCAACCCATACCCCATCGTTCACAGAGAATAGTGAGAAAACCTCCTTTTCCTCCTGAAGTGACACCAATTCAGGCAAAGTGGTCTCGCTTAACTGAGTCTAGTACATCAAGAACTCCTAGTTCTTCATCTGAGTTACTTGAATAATCTATTTCAGTAAATATAGGGACTCCAGTTACTCCAACTATTTCTGGTACATCTGTTCTTGAAGAAAAAGTTTCACAATTACCTAAGGACATTAACACTGATCCTAGTGAAATAATAACTTAAATTTTTCAACCACGAGTTGATCCTCAACTTGAAATTGCTCAACAAGAAAGTATTTCTGAACTTGAATAAATTCAACCAGAAGTTAATCCAGAATCTATACTAGTTCAAAAATAAGTTACATCTGAATCTAAAGTTGTTCAGGAACCTCTTACTAAAAATGTCATTCATTTACCCAAACATGTGGACTTCAAATTTGAACATTCAGAAGTTGTTACTTTACTAGATGACGATCAACCAATTACCCCTCATACATCCGTAACTATTGAAACTTCAACTTCACCAACACTAGAAATATTTTATAGACCTGACGATGAAGTTCTTCCACCAGGTTTGATTGCCATAGAGGAGGAATTAGAAGCATATTCCACACCCAGAACCCTATTTCACTTTGGAACTGGGCTTTATCTTTACCCTAATACTCCTAATTTCTTTGCTTCATTTGATCTTACTTCTTTTGAAGTGCCCGTTGAATCTTTCGAGAAACTTTTAGGTCAGTTAACTATGGCTGAACAACTGTCAACATCTCAAACTATATCATCCGATGCAGTTGTATTAGATTCTTCTATTGTAACCTCTTCGATGTTTTCTACCACACCTGAGTTTCACCTATATGGTGAATTGTCCATCCTGGTTGGTTACCAATCATTGTCTGGAACCCACTCAGGGGTTGCTTCTACACCATGGTCATCGCCCATGTCCTCAACCAGAATTTTACCTGGTTCTTCTCTAATCTGAACTCAACAATTTGATCGTGCATATCAGTATCAAGCTGGGTAATCTAGTCAACAAAAACTTATGTATCCATTAAATACTGGATTGCCACCATATGGAGGGAAATATGCTTATTCACCATATCCTCCTTATTCTAGGGGACTACCATATGGTAATATACCACATTATTTAGGTCAACCTAGAATTAGAGTTTGTCAATGGAAACCAACAATGTCGCTTCAACCAAGGCTTGTGTATCCAACACAACCAATGAAAACTGTACTAGCTATTCCTACTACACCTATTGTTACTACTGTACCACAGTGACAAGTTCAAACTGTTGTATCTCAACCTATTCAAACTGATCCTTCTACCTTGAAATCACAAGTTTCAAGTTAAGAAGTTCAAATTCCTCAAGTTGTTGTACAACAACCACTTGTTTCTGGAGTCCAGAAACAACCTTAGGTTAGTGTACCCTCATCTAGACTGCCCCAAGCTTACATTGGTATAGTTTATTCACAACATGGCCAACCTTTCATTGTTGAACAGTAACAACTATTGAATCCACAATAGTTGTACCAATAGCAACAACTGTGGCAGCCTCAATTTCAACAACCCTAATTCCAGCAGTCCGAACCTCAGTTTGGACCTGTTTCACAGGCTCAACCTAGTTTTGGTCAATCTCAAGCTTATCAAGGTCAAGGTCAACAAGGTTTTGCAGGTTATGGACAACCACACATTCAACCTAGTTATCCACAACCACCTTATACTAGTTTTATTCAACAACCATACCAAGGTTACCAAATGAAGATGCCCTATGTCGGTATGCAAAAACCTATTACTCAGGAAATTCCATCATATCCTCAATATGCTTGACCTAACATGAATTGACAGTTTCCATTTGAAGCAACTTTAGAATTACCAGATTTAAATCAACTCACTAATGATCCAATCTTATATGCACCTTAGTGGTCGGTAATTCTGCATAACTTACCATCTGACTTTCCGAAGTTTAACGGAAATCCTGGAGAAGACTCATCAAATCATGTTATGAACTTTCATTTTTGGTGTTCATCTAACTCCTTAAAAGACGATTTGGTCAGGCTTTGTCTTTTCCCAAGAGCACTTATTGGTTCAGCTGCTAAATGGTACATTGAATTACCAAGAGCTTCTTTCCATAACTTCACCACTTTAGCCACTACATTTTTTACCCACTTCTAGTTACCTATCCGATATGAGACTAGAGAATTCCTAACCAAATTTAAACAGACTACCACTACCCATATATCAGATCACATACACGAGTGGTGTCATCGTCATCATTGAATGGTTAATACATATGTTCCTGATCAACTTTTAATTGAGTGGTTCATAAAATCCTTATTTCCATCAATCGTCGAGGATGTGGGAAAAGGTGGAGTTGTCATAGAAAATAAATTCATTTCTCATGCCCAACACTTTGAATTAATTTACACACAATTTGGCATGCTTTATGATAAAATTCCCAGTGCACCTTGACTAGATTTGACTGTTCCACCTCCTCCACAATTGAGTAAGGACTCTCATGCCAGTTACGGTGTTATTGATTCTTCAAGCACACAATTAGTAGGAAGACCATCTGGTCAAACTCTTGTTGTTTCCAACCAAACTACCAATGCATCAGAAAATACTCTTGCCTCTGAGATTAATGCCATGTCATCTGACAAAGGTAAAAATCCAAATCAACTTGCAGGCAAGAAAAAGGGGAAGAACAAAAAGAAACAAGAAAATTCCCCTCCAGAGAAATCATTTGATTCCTCTACCATGGAAAGGAAACCTCATTATCCATGTCTGATATGTAATGATGAGAATTATACAAGAGATTTTCCACATCGCTCTGAGGTCTCTAAACTTTTAAAGACTTCAAACACATTAGCAATGTTGATAGATCTGTTTCCAACCTCGGAAACACATTTGGTTGCAACAAACCATGCTTCTACATCCTAAGTACTCATTTTATCCATTACAAAGCCACAAAAAGATGTTTTGGTGTCAACAAGAAACAAATATTATGGAAATATGTCGTCGTCAAATAATCAAGCCACTAATCAACCTAATCCTTCGACCGTGACTTCATCTAAAGTTGTTCCACCTATTGTACCTGAACTGACAATAAAACCACCAAGAAGGGTTGTGCACAAATTGAAATTCAACCCTTAGGATTGAGTAGCTCAAAACTATAACATAGTAGAAGATCTTGCTCAATCACCTTCAGCTATGTCGACATTCAAGGTGTTGCAAAACTGTCCCTCTCAGAAATAGGCTTTACTGTCAGCAATAGGCGAAATAGATCCTACAGATTCAAATCTTGTAGATTTTAACCATACTGGATATTCACCACAGTTACTGACACAATTAGCTTTCCTAATCCAAGTAAAAGCTCTCAGTAAGAATGTTCACTGAACTATTATTGACGAGGGGAATCTACTAGAATTATGTCCATAAGTTGTTGGAAAACACTTGGTTCACCACCATTGTCACAATCACCAACTACGTTAAAAAGATTTGATGGAAGAACATATACTCCATGTGGGATTTTTAATAATTTGCAAATCGAACTAGGGGAAAAAACAGTTACTGTTGAAGTTGAGGTAGTTGATGGACCCCTTGATTCCACATACTTTCATACTATTACATTCCCTTTTAAGGGTGGAATCATAGTCATTGATCAGCTAGCCTCCTTTGCCAGTAGTTAACAAGCTACGGGAAGCATTCTGTTGGTACATGGACCCCCACTATCACTTCAAAGTGTTGGAGTAGGTCTCTTTAAATATCCTTCCCTAATTGGTACTTTTACCCTCCCATCACCATCTGATTTGACGGAAGTGGCAAGAGTAGAGACCTGCAACATGATTTCCTCCATCTCATCTGATTTAAGGAGGATTCCAAACCAAATTGAAGTTGATGGTAATCTTGAGGTGTTGCCGTTAAGCCCCATTGAATTATCATAGCAATCAATTTTTCTGGCTTGTGCGGAAAACCCAAATCTGCACTCAACTTTTGTATGGGTAGATAGATCGTTAGAATATGGTACCTCTTCAGATCGTTTTTCATGTATACATTATATGGATGAAGGAATCATCCAACCAATGATGATAAGAGAGGAACCATGGGGAGATTATCATCATCATTCCCATCTTCTAGATGACAATGAAGATTATTCAAACGGCCTAAACCACCCATCAATTGTTGGTTTCTTGTCGAATTCTATTAGGATAGATGCTTTATATTCGAAGCGTAATTTGTCAAACATAGAAGAAACAATTTCTATAAACATTTCGACCAAGCCTAATATTGTAGAGAACATTCATGTTGGCAAATCTTGTTTTCCATCGGAACTTGATAATTATTGTGCTCTTTTTCGTGAATTTAGAGATATTTTTGCATGGTCTTATGAGGAGATGCTAGGAATTGACTCAAGGATTGTTGAACATGAGATTAAAATGTACCTTGATTTCAAACCAATACGATAGCGGCTTCGACCTATTCATCCTAAAAAAGTCGCTACCATTAAAGTAGAGGTTGAAAATTTTTTTAATGCTGGCTTCATTTTTCCTGTGCCTCTTACCGACTAGGTATCTAGCATTGTTCCAGTTATGAAAAAACAAGGGACAATTCAAGTGTGCATCAATTATAGGGATGTAAATCAAGCATCTCCAAAAGACAATTATCCTACACCCTTTAATGACCAAATTATTGACGAATGTGCCAGATGTGAAATCTTTTCATTCATGGATGGATTTTATGACAACAATCAAATCAATATCTACCCACAGGACCAATCTAAAAAATAATTTATTTGTCCTTAGGGCACATTTGCCTATCGAAAGTTACCTTTTGGTTTGAAGAATGTAGGAGTTACATTTCAGAGGGCAATGAATGATGCCTTCCATGACATCAAGCACATTGTTCAACCTCATCTTGATGATTTACCTGCTCATTCATGAAAGCAGTCTGATCACCTGCAACATTTGAGAGCAATATTTTTATGGTGTCGACACTACAAGATAAGACTCAATCTAGACAAGTGTGTGTTTTGTGTTGGATCTAGTCGATTGCTTGGATTTGTAGTCTCAAAAGAAGGAATTTGACTCGATCCAATTAAGGTTCAGGAAATCCTTGAGTTGCCTCCACCTTCAAACTTGTTACAATTACAGAGACTTCAAGGGAAGGAAAACTTTCTGAGGAGGTTCATTCCAAACTATGCTGAGTTGGCTAAAGGTTTTACATGTCTATTGAAGAAAGACATACCCTTCCATTGGGATCAGGTTGCACAGGCTTCCTTTGATGCACTTAAAGATTCCCTGATTATAGAATCATTAATGTATGCCCCAAACTATCAAAAAGACTATTACCTGTATCTCACCACTACAGATACAACCATTGGTATGGTTTTAGTCCAGGAAGAAAGTGGAATTGAACATCCTATTTATTACCTCAGCTGTAATCTCAATGATACAAAAAGTAAGTATTCCTATGTTGAAAAGTTAGCTTTTGCAGCCATTCAAGATATACAGAGATTTCACCATTACATCCTCCTACGCAAAACTACCATTTGCAACCCTATGACATACATTTTGTCACATCAATTGCTGGCGGAAAATTATTCCAAATGGATGGTAATTTTGCAGGAGTTTGATTTGGAGTTCATCAAATCTAAATCAAAGAAATCCCTTGCCTTTTCCAAGTTACTTCGCGTTCTTCCCTCATCCTCACATGATTTAACCTTAGAAGCGTCAATCTTGGATGAGTATATGTTTCTTGTCTTGTCAAGTGATCCATGGTATGGAGATATACTGGTCTATCTCCAAACCCAAACTTTTTGGCCTAATACCTCTTTCTCTGAACAACGATGTGCTTGATACCAGGCCAAAGATTATCTGATCATTGGTGATATGCTTTATCATCGTGGTGTTGATATTATTCTACGTAGGTGCCTTACTCATGAGGAAGCCGAAAAAACTTTGAATGAATGTCATTCAGGTGCTTGTGGGGGGCATCTATCTAGTTATGCTACCACATAGAGAATTCTCCATGCTGGTTACTTCTAGCCAACTATATTCAAAGATTGCATTCTTGCTATCAGAAGTTCCCATGCTTGCCTGATATTTGACCGGAAAACCAGATTACCACCTGCACCACTACATCCAGTCATTGTTGTTGGCCCATTCACCAAATGGGGCATTGACTTTATGGCATGTAACCCCACCTCAGCCGAGGGGCATGGGTATAATATAGTCTTCATTGACTATTTTACCAAATGGGTTAAGGCAATGCCAACATTGAACAACAGTGGTGAAACAACTACTTTACTTTTCTTCAACCATGTGGTTCCAAGTTTGGTATACCACAAACCATAGTTACAGATCATGGATCACATTTTTGCAATCACATGATGGTTTAATTGACCACCAAGTTATGATTGTCACATGATAGTTATACTCCATACTACCCGCAAGCTAACGGACAAGTTGAGGCTATAAACAAAGTCCTTAAGCACATGTTGCAAATAATGATTGGAGTTCATAAACGAAATTGGAATTTAATCCTGTACTCGGCTCTGTGGGTATATCGAACCTCGGTGAGAAATGCTACCAGATTTACACCCTTTCAATTGGTTTATAGTTTCGAAGCAGTCTTACCAATCCAATGTGAAATCTCGTCTCTCAAACTCATGATTGACCTGCTACCTGACACTTCTAAAGAAGAAGCATGTTTCTTAGAGTTAATCCATTGGATGAAACCCGTCGTGATGCTGCATTGGCTAATGAAGCACATAAGAAACATATTAAGGTGCAATATGATAAAAATGTCAAGTCTCGTGTCTTCTCAAAAGGTGACCTGGTCTTGCTTTACGATCAAGAGTCTAATAAACTTGGTGCAGGAAAATTTGAACCGCTTTGGATGGGCTCTTATATTTTTAAGCATGTTTTGACGAAAGGTGCCTACGAGTTAGTGGACTATGAAGGGATTCCATTGTCGCAGCCTCGAAATGGGTTGTATCTTAAATGTTACTATGCTTAGTTAAGTGCAGTAAAACTCACATTATATATTATTTGATTTCATGTGTGTGTGTTTCTTTTAGAGTTCTTATTTGTTTAAGTAATCAACTTTGCATTTGTTGCAGATGTCAAACTTTTCAGAACCATTTGTTGGTTATGCCGATGGGGCTAGTCGTAGTACGCAGAATCTATCCTATGTAGCATGGGCCATTTTCACTCCAAGCGATGAGTTAGTGAGTTTTAGAGGGATTTGTATTGGTCGATCAATGAACAACATCGTTGAGTATAGTGTGTTGATTGAACTTCTCTCTGATGCCATTTCACTTGGCATACACCAAATCATCATTAGGCTAGATTCACAACTCATTGTATTACAACTTACTGGCGTTTATACCATCTAAAACACAACAATTCATCACATGTTCCTTAGAGTTCTTATTTTGGAAAGGTATTTTGAGTTTATTCAATATCATCATATTTCTAGAAATCTAAATAGATTAACTGATTCTCTAGCAAATTATGTGTTAAATAGACATTTGTGACATATGTAAAGTAAATATTTTCAATTCACATCGTTAGTTGAATAGGATTGCAACACTTAACAATAATAAAACTATGAATGTAAAATAGATAGTCGTTTTAAAACTTTTTACAAACAGTTTGTGTCCAAGACAAAAATTGGTCATCTAACCCAAAAAATCGAATGTATGCAGAAAACATCTAAGTAGACTAGTGCTGCTCATGATAACAAGTCACAGCTTGTGCTATCATGCATAAAAGTCTCATCCTATGACTTGGCACATTGATGGTGTGGCGCTACAGTCACATAGGAAACTTCTCAATCGGGACATATGGAATGCCTAGGGTCAAACCCTCCATGTGGTCTTGTAGCTCGACCAATGTCTCAGCTAAATCTAAGTCTCGAAGAATTTCTCTCCCAACAGGTCTCTGTGTTGGCCCACATGCCTCTTGTTGGTGCCCCACAGGTCCAATAGGTTCAACATCTACATATATTAAAAAATGTTTTGTTTAGTCTTGAAAATAATAAAAAAAAACAAAAAAAGTAGAAACTTTATAATCAAAAAACACTTTGGTCAAACAATTTACCTATAGCACTCCATTGTGCTCCAACTGGTAACATCAAGTCTAGCTCACCACAGAAATCCATTCCTGAATATGGATATTCTGCAATGGCCATATCCTGTCAATCAAACCACTCAAAGAATACAGGGGTAAATGAGATCAATGACTGACCATCATGTCTAGCCATAAGATCTACCCATATATGCATTTGTGGATCCTTAGGTCCAGATACATCTAGTGAAACAAGTTGTGGCCGCATAAGTGGTATTCTCTCCAAGGCAAAAGAAATCAGGATCGACCCATAGCCAAAATTCTTTGTCTTTCCTCTCTTTACCTTGGTTAGTTGTTCTTTCGTGGATGAAAGAACTGCCTCACACCAGTTGAACACTTTTGGCTCTAAACACTCTAAAGTATACTGCATGTATGATCTGTTTGCGAAGTGTAGTGTCACGCTGCCAACCAGTTTAGCAAGGGTAAAGAGGATCGTCCTCAATGGTAAATCACTAACATCCTTGATGTTAATATTTCTGTCTCTGTTAGGTTGAGCACCTTCCTAGCATAACTTTCGTATATAGTTTCTCACTGATTCACCTCCTCTGGGAAATCTTGATAGTGAGATGGGGGTACCCTGCCTTGATAGTCCAATCAGAAAGTAGATGTCATCAATGCTAAATGGGATCACTTTGTCCCTAATGTGAAAACCCTGATCAGTAGGATCCCATGAATGAACAAGGAACTGTAAAAGCTCATTCTATTGTTGCATGCTAGATAATCGCAAATACTTGAGTAACCCGCAATTCCTTAGGGTCTCAACTGTACCCTGATTATTTAGCGCAATCATATATTGTTCTTCGTGCTCTTGTTCTCTCCATATAAGCACTGTTTTTATCCAATGTGTTATCTCAAAATCAAGTCCTGATAGGCTGCTGGTCAGGTTGACTCTAAGTAACTATTTCAAACCAAGCTTTTGACTAAGGCTTAGCCTCCTTAGCCTGAGAGGGCTCTCTCAAAGGGGTTATTGATTTTGATTAATGATAAGATGGCTAACTCTTGTGGTGTAACAACATGGAAAAATATAAAGGCTGGATAAACATTACAAAAGTTTCCATTGGGCCTATGGAGTCAATCATATTTCAGTAAACTATGACACTGCCTTTACATAGAAGTCAGGGCACTTAGCATTTAGATATTCAGAACACAACTCATATAAAACCACAGTTCATACATGCATACAGGAAGTCAGAGCACATTCAGTGAATTCTGAGTGATTATGCATCCATGCAACTGTAAAAGACATTAAGGAAAGAACAAAACACACATTCTGAACATGACAAACCCTTCATGAATCCTGAGAAGAAAAGCAGATGATTTATATTACTGAAAATGGTCTTTACATAAACTAAAACAGTACTTCTGTTATCAAATTTCCAACCCTCATTACATTGTTGTTTCAGCTATATATAGAATCCTTATTCTAACTAATTCGAGCTTCCTCCTCCAGCATGAGGGGAATTTAATAACTCGATCCTTATCTCTAATGACACCTATCAGCTATTTAACTGACTATTAAATACAATAAAGTGCTGACTGGAACTTTAAAAAAGTTCTAAATTAACTAGGACTCTAACTCTCTTTCCATGCCATAGTGGCTACTCCTCGTTCTTTGACACCTGGTCTTCTTTCAAATTGGATAAGCTGGATATTTAATATTCCATCTTGACCTTGAACGCTGAATCCTTATCTGCCCCGTGCTATTAGGAGATGTCCCCTGCTTCTCGACTTCTGTTTTCCACAATTTGCTCAAATATATAACAACACTTTTCTGAGTCTTTAATAACCCAAGGTATGGAACGTTGCCACGTTTTTGATGTGCTGTAGGCTGTAATGATGGACAGGTGTCTCTTTTTCAAAATTCCCGCTCATAATATCAAACTGTTTGTCTGTGTTAAAATCATCACCTACAGCAGTTTCGTAGCGTGCTACGAAACTGCTGTTTTATTTAAAACAGCTTGCTTTTTGACCCGAGAACTTATATCATCCAATCATTGATTGCCAAAAACTCCCTTTTATTTTTTCATATGTGTAACAGGGATTTATATGTTTTCAAAACCATAAGCCTAAGTAAAATTGACAAAAATTTGGAGCAAAACCTTTCTTTGAAGAGAAAATTCATTTATCAGGCAACTTGCCTAGCTGTGCCTTCAGGTCTCTAGCAGCTTTCTGCAGTTGATTAATCTCATCTTCAGCTTCTTCTATTTGGCTCTTCATGGATGCTACATAATCTCCTTGAGATGAGATGGTTGTTTTATTTGTGTTGCTCTTTTGGCGAGGTCGTGTCCCTTCCCCTGTTTCCTCTGTTCTGGGCAGTGCTTCCTGTACTTGCTGGAATTTTCTGGTCATAGGTCTTCTAGGTTTAAAAATAAACTCCTGAGTTGGCTCATCAAATTTAAGCCTTTTTGAGGCCTTGGTTTTCTTAACACTTTCTTGTGGTGACTGTGTCAAATCAATTTGAATTGGTTTAGACTGCTCTAATTCAATAGCCTGTAATAAATCATTTAGGCTTGCCTTAGACACAGGGCTCTCTTCAACAGCTATAGCTTTACCTTTTTCTTTATTAATTTTGCTTCTTGTCCTTACCCTTGAGACTGCTTCAGATTTGCTTGCTTCAGGTACAGTCTTCTTACCTTGAGTCTTTTCCTTTGTTGATTGCTGAGGTTGTTCTTGAATGATTAGTGGCTTCACTGGTTTTGGTAGCTGTGGCATGGTTTGCTTTTTAGCTCTTGCTTCCCTTTGAAGCTCAGCTATGGTGAACTCTCTGGCTGGTTGTGGAGTAAGGCTAGTCTTGCTTTGGAATCCAGCCATGAAAATAAAAGAATTCCAGTCTCTGCCTATCTTTTGGAGGCCATCTAAAACTAGCAACTTAATCAAACCATGATGAAATAAAGAGGTTTCACAGTCCTCTTTCCTCAGCTGCACCTTATCACACATCTTACTCAAACTGCAAAATAAATAAAAGGAATGTCTATGGAGACTTTCCCGGTGAAGTGCAAGAGCAGTTTAAAATGGTAAGAATAAACCTTATTGTACCTTCCTTCACAGGTCAAATACTTTTGTATGCAGGTGAGAAGAAGAGCATAATGTTCCTTGACATAATGTCTGGGCACTGCTTTTGTTAAATCTTCATTTACATATGCCTCTTTCAAAACTCCTTACACGGATTCATATCAAATTTAAAGTTTTTAAACCATTCTTCCCGTCCTCTTGGGATCTCTGTTACAGCAGCTATTGCTTCTGGAGAAACCTCAATTTCTAACATGGCTACCTTTGAATTCAAACCAGTGAAATTTAGCGCAAATTCCTTAGTTACCTGTGCATGCCCTCCTTGTAGCTTTTTACAAAATTTGCAGCACCCAGCATCTTTGAATGCTTTTTTCACTCCTTCATCTCTCAACGTTATGTCCAGGCCTTCAGGTTCATTCCTCTGACATTTACCGGATCTGTGCTCTTTTCTCTCCATATTTTCCTCTGAGATCTTCACACCCAAATTCTAACAGCTCCGATCGGGATGATGGCTCAGCTCCTTTCTTAACTCAGCCTCACTTTTAAACAGACTCACTTGAAAGAAGCCTCGCTTGAAATTCAAAATGAAACACTTCACTACATAATCGGCCGACTGGTCACTCATGTAGCACTTATGATCATCATTAAGGTCTATGCACGGTAAAATCTCTTGGGAATGATATTCCTACGGACTTGACATTTCGGGAAAGATTCGCTGCGAAATGCACGAATCCATGATTTCGCAGCGCTGTTAGTTATAATTTTTAATGATGCGCTGCGAAACTGCTTAATCATGACGCGCTGCGAAACAGGCAAATAAGACTGCTCTGTGAAATCACTAAAAGACACGGTGACTTGGCATAAACAAGACATGACTATGGAATAATGATGGGTGGAGGAGAACCAATAGGAGTGGAGTATGATCTAAGTTAAAAACCTTTAAAACTCCAAATCCTAAGTGAGAAAAATAAAATGAAACCAACCTTAACACAGACCTTTGTCATCAAACTAGGATAGGCAATTAAATGCATCAAACTTTTAGTTCTAAGTGATAACACAACGTATGTCTGCAATGCAACCATTAGACAAATTAGGATCCATTTTTTACAAGAAACAACAAAAAAATTGGGAGAAAATAGCTGTGTAAACTTGGTTTTTGCACCCAGCACATCCCTGCCTTAGAGACGGTGTGTTGCAATGCATGCAGCCTTCTTGGTGTGTGTAATGCAGCACATATTTCGATATTGAAAGGGCGCATTGATTCCAAAGTTCAAAATTGAAACCATAGGGGCCTCAAAACCTCAATTTTTTTGCTTAAAATTGAAAATAAATGGAATGAAATGAAAGAGAACATAGATAGCTCCTACCTGATCAAGATGTCATGAGGAATGGTCCACTGAATCCTACACAATTAGCTAGTGAGCTTCAAGGTAAAAACTACTCCAGAGCACCAAAATCAAAGGGTAAATGTGAAATGGTAAAAATGAATGGTAAAACTTGTTTTAATGTTTATTTCTTGCATATTGATTGAGTAAACATTAGTTTTATTCATTTTTATCCATGGAATAGGTATTTTTAATCTATTTTTATGGTGTTTTGAGTAGGTTTAACAACTGAAATGTAAAATTTCATGTGCTCAAATGTAAATTGAACATCTTTGACCACAAAACAAACTTTTATCTCTTTTTTGAACTTTGTTAAAAATGAAAACGGAATCCGCTTGGAGTCCTCTTTAAGCTCTTTTTAGACTCTCTAAACATGAAAATATTGTCGAGTGCTTGTTCATTCCATCTTGTTAAAGGATTGGAAATGATATCTCTCATGTATTATTTTATGCTTTTTCGGACTTGAGAGATTATTTTACGAAAAAGAATTGTGGAGTTTCCTTTTCATCCCTTTTCAAACTCCCTAAACATGAAAATGACTGAGTTATCTTTTCCATTAAACTCATTAAAAACATCAAAGAGTGACAAACTTGTCCATCTAGACAAGACCGCTTTTCGCCTTCGCTAGACTCGTTAAAACATCAAATAGTGATGGATTCACCCGAAGGGGGAAATTATACAACAAGCATATATTATCCTCCTTAAGCTTGATAAAAAGTAAATAGGTATTGGTCAGTAATGAATGGAGAAAATGGGAAAAAGCTGAGAAAACTTTATGGTAGAAAGTTGCTTTTGAACATGACACTATGTGGGTTGGGTCATTAATCTTGATAGTTATAATACTGTTGGTCTATCATACCATCCATTTCTTTGTTTTCGGTCAATGCTACCAATTCATCTTAGTGTCACCAACATGTTCAAGAGAATTCATTCAGTTCAAACTTCATCCTTTGCAATACCGTAAACCTTCATTTTCATGACCGCCATTCCTGAACCTTGTATCGTCAGTTGATTTTTCATCTCCAAAATCATTTATCTTGTTTCGTGTTGTTAATGTGGGATACATCAGGGCCCTCCCGCAATGAGTTTCTTCTTGTCAGCATCAGAACATCATCCAAGAAGTTGACTTAGAAATACTCCTTCAGTTCCTTGAGGCTTGCATACATCAATGGCAAGTTTCTCACTTCCCGCGATAGGTTGACATCACTAGCCTTCGACTGAAAGACTTTGTATGGTGTTCGACATCAAATCATTTATTCACACCATGTGAAATGTACTGGAATACCTTGACGTTCATTATCATTATCGATGATTCCTCTCGCGTTTATTAAGGGCTTACCATCTAGGTTGCGATATGTTCAGGAGTACTGAATCAAATGTACAATGGTCTTACATTCACGATCATCCATTCATGGGTCTATATCTGTAGATGACTATATTTGTACATGTAATGAAAGTTTATAAGCTGAGTATGGGTAGGCCTTTCGTCAGCAAATTCATGAGAAAAATCAAATTATCATGATATATGTATTGTAATTGATGCAGGTCACCTTCTACTTCGAAACCTCCTCTACAAATGATAAAGCATTTCACTCGACATACATATTTACAACGTCATGCTTTAGGGGGAAATTGTTACAAATCCATTTGGGCACATCAACCCCAACTTATAGATTAGTACTATTAGGGCTCATAAAACCCTAATTTAGTTGTTACATGCCCTGAAGAAGTAAACCATTAGAATTCCTAGCTTCCCAAGAAATTCCATGACCAAAATCATCCAGAAATGGCCTCTAAGAAGATCAACGCAGGTAGGCCTTCATTAGGGTGTGCTTCAATGCAAACCATACATTCATAGGGTGTCATGCAAAGCACTTGAGCCCTCTTTGGCTTGTGCTAGGTGAATTTGAGTGAATTTTCATGAGGGTTTGAAATATTCCTTATCCATTGGATGCCTCTAGAAGTTTCTCAAGGCTATCTACTCCTTTGAGCTCATATTTGGATGAGGAAGCGAGTTAAGGAACATAAATCCCTTTATCCCTTCCTCTATGGAACTAATTTCTAAGTTTGGGAGGGCATTCATTAACACCATTTATGGTATAAATTCCTTCATTCACCTATAAAAAGGCCACTCATCTAAGTGATCAGGGGCTGGAAATTATTGAATTATAGGGAGATGTTGTTAGTATGAGACTTGAGTTGATTTCAAGTATTGTAATGATGTCAAAATGTCTTGCTTGTTATGAGGAGAGGAATGGATTGAACTGGAGGAATGATGCTGAATTGAGCAATGGGTTGTAACTCTTCATTTTACTAACAAAGTGTTCAAAGCTTTTTCCATATGCTTGTGTTATTCATTTATGATTTCATATGTTTATCATGTACTTGATTCCATGCTATGTTTAATCAATAGATCATTATCATATGATTTTATCGGTTGTTATCTTTTGTTTGTGTGCAGGTACTCTTCAAGTGGATTAAGTATAGAGAGGAGCGATAGAATTGATCAAGGGAGATAAGGAGAAAGTGATAGCTGTAGGTAGGCTTCTTTACCTCTTATTTAATATGTTGATCATAGAAAAAGTAGCGAATGCTTTGCACTGTTGTTCTAGACTTAGCTACTAGTCTAGGGGTTTAATCATTTATCCGTAGACACAAAAACTTCCCAAAATAGGGATGTGCATGTTCCTGCGGTGCTATGGGATTCCAGGACAACTTGCAAAAAGCTAATTGGACAAATTCCTTTTAGGATGGTTAATGGCATAGAAGTTGTGATGCCGATGGAGTACATTGTACCTAGTCTGCGCATAGTAGAATTTATAGGCATGGAAGATCACGGAGCCCTGGAAGAAAGGCTTGCACAGCTAACATAGATGGAAGAGGATAGATTTTTGGTTAGATTCCATCAGCAAGTTCAAAAAGAGCGTTAAAAGGCATGGCACAATCGAAACATCAAAGTGCGCACCTTCAAGGTAAATGACTTAGTGTTATTATATGACAACAAGTTTGATAAATTTTTAGGAAAGTTTCGGATGCATTGGTTGGGGCCCTATGTGATCAAGGAGATTACCTATGGTGGAGAAGTTCAGTTGGTGAAGTTGAATGGAGAGCTATTTCTATGGAAGATAAATGGAAGATAATTGAAGCCATACACTGGGGATCCAGCTAGATGACTATATGTTGGAAGCACACTTTAGCGCTCTAGGAAGATGAAAGGAGGTGTCGGACTATAAACTACACTTTCCAGGCTGTAGAGTTGCGCCACTGGGGGACATCTTGGAAAGGAGGAACATCATAGGATCAACAGAAGCATGAAGGGAGTTGTGCTATAAGACGAGAAACCACGCAGGGCAGCCAGAAAGTGACCGTTATGGTCACTGTTCATGAGTTAATAGTGGGAAAATGGCTGTGTGGAGCGAAATTTAAGTCGAACTTTAAGAGTGAGATCTTTGAAAATCTGTCACCAATCTAGCATTTATGAGTGGATTTTGTGGTGAATGGTCAGATTCAAATTTGAATTTTGCTATAAATTATGAATGACCGCCTAACAAAAAACACTTTGCTTTCTCAGAATTGAGGTGTTGAGCTATCAGGCATGCATGAACCTTGAGAGTTTCAAGGCTTTGGTAGCAAGTTCAGTGTTTGACAAGTTTCCTCATGCAACCCAAGAGCTCCTTACTAGCCTCATGTTGATGCCTGTATAAACTGCTAGTGTTGGAGGATCCATGGCATCTGAGGGAGATGCCCCTAAAATTGAAAGTGTACAAGTACCCACATAAGTGCCAAAATCATTGAGGTCACCTAGGCTTATGCCTATTCTAAATAGAGAGGGTCCAAAGAAAAAGAAGGACAAACAAAAAGTGCCATAGACAGTGCGTACGTCACCCAGGAAGCACCAGAAGAAAGAGAAACCCACCACGTAGGAGAAGGGAAAGGTGGTATACCTAGAACTCGATGAGGATGTAGAAGAAATTGATATGGGCACATAAGACATTGATGTTGAGGGCATAGACCCTATCTCAAAATTACCTGAATACATCCCTCCATTCTAGGGTATGGTGAAGATCATTAAAGATCCAAATGCGAGGAATTTTATGCTCAACATGCCTCTGCTGCCAGAGAAAATCATGTTTGAGGGACCATGCCTAGCGTGTGTCCCCCATTTAGAACTTGAGGATTGGGACATGGTGGATGCTGAGTGGTTCCCCCACTTGGAAACTGATACATTTATGCACCATGTCTTCTACAAATATTCTAGTGTGACCACATTGGAGCCAAGGCAATGGATTAAAGGGGTCAACAAGGCAAGGTTTCTGAATCTCCTATGGGCGTCACATTACCAACGCACTACCATAAACATGATCATGATTAAACAATTGTTCTATCAAGTGCATGACGGGTGCCTGCAGTTGGAGGAGCTAATCCTGATAATTTATATGTTGATCCATAAGATCACCTTGTTTCCACATTCAGGGCTGAACTCGTCCAAGCCATTTGGAGGCAAGGAGGGTGAGCGTGACCTCGCTGAAAGAATGAAGAACAAGTTTAAAGTTGTTAAGAAACTACATAGATACTCTATGTCAAGAATAACTGACCCCACAGTCAAGATAGCCACCTAGATTTTGGTTGGGAAGATAATGTGGAAGTGTCACACATATGAGGTGCAGACATGAGTTGTGTCACTAACGACCCAGTACGCAGAGGGTGTACAATTCAATTAGGTGTGCTATCTCTTCAGTGAGTTCCTCATGAACTACAGAGAAGCACAAGACCAAAGTAAGACCTTTCACTACTCTTGGCTACTATTATTAATTGTGTTGGTCGCATGGCAGTTGCGGAAGGATAGTCAGTTTCCTCCAGTCGTGGAGGATTTACTAGAAGAAGCAAAGCTTGCTTCATTGTGGGCCATGAAGGACATTGTGCGGGTCTGTGAGAGAAAGGTATTATGGGTCTTGATGGAGATGAGTATTAATATGGCCATCAACAAGAAACCACAGTTGTTGCCAATCGTCTTTGAGTAGTTGTCAAAATATGTAGAGTTCAAGGCAGATTTCCTCTATGTCACCATGCAGGTATGAAAACACCCCGAATAGAAATGTATGATATTCCTACCTGGTGACAGATGATACGATCACAGTGATCCTTGAGCATTTTCTATTAGAGTAGCACATGGCCTCAGATCTATCAGTTGGGTCTAGCAAGTCCAAAGGAAAGTAGAACAAGGAAGAAGCTTGGTTGAAGATGTACTAGTTGGCCAACAAGAGGAAAAAGGAGGTTGAGGAAAAAGCCAGACCAGAGTGCGCTGCTAAGGAGTAGGCAGAAGAGAAGTAAGATAAGGAAGAACATGACTTGGACATGAGTCAAAGGTCTCCTTCACCGCAGACGAAGGATGAAGAGAAGAAATCAGGACAGGGTGGTGTAGACCTAGAGACTACTCCATTCTAGGTTAAGCGCATTAAGGAACAGGAAAAAGAAGTGCCGAAGAAGAAGTTCAAGGCTAGTAAATCATTGCTCGACCCGATCACTTTCACAGAAGGTGATCTGAATGAAATTGGGGACATAGTAAGGGAGGCAACCACAGAACTGATGCAGCAGTTTGACCAATAGAAAAAACAATCCCTGGTCACCATTCAGACAGGTCTGCATGAGATGCAGATCCAAGCTACTCAAAGCAATGTATGATGGGGAAGCACGACATCGACTAGCTTGGCATCAAGAACCTCAGAAGTAGCAGAGATGGTTTAGTCTATGGATCCTTGGGTCATCGTGTTGCTGAATGGAGCATTGACTATAGAAGAGGAAGCTAAGAGAGCCATTGCCAGCACTCTAAAAAGGGTTGGGTTGAACTTGGCTATGCTTCCAAGTGAAGCCCTCCACACCCTGCAAGATGGTGTGATCACAGAACTTCGAGCCCAAGAACAGCGCACACTAAATGTGATCAACAAATAGAAGGTCAATAATACATAGATGTTTATAGAGAAGACTTCTTCGATTGATCTCTTTAAGAAGTTTATGGAGAAGAATGAGTGCACCATAATCGTGGTAGTTGAAGAATGCAGAAGCATTCTAGAGCTTCATATCCTAGAATATGCCCTGGTCAATGCCAGAATTCAAAAACTCGTTGTAGGTGTGTGTGATGCTAGGAAGGATCTGGTTAAGGTTCAGTTTGAGCTGAGCCATAAGATCACAAAGATTGAGTTGAGGGCCCAGTATTTGACTCCACCAATGGTCAAAGAGTAGCGCAAGACCGCTATCAAGGATGTAGTTGCAACTGTAAATGCCGTAGCGAAGGATTGCACTGCGTTCTTCGAACAGTCACTCGAAGTAGTTACCAATATGCAGGCAGATCCCAACCTACACATATTAGAAACCGAGGCGAGGGAATTACACCAGAGGTACAATGATGTCAAAGCAATGACACACATCATCTCCATTACACAGAGGTTGGCAAAGCTGTAGGAATTAAAGGCACTAAAGGAATAGGTGGATGCAACACAGTGGAGGGAGGCAGTACTAAAGGCAAGATTGGGGCCTTGGCTAGATGAAGCCTATGTGCTCATGAGCACCATTGAAGGAAAGTTGGGAAACATGTAGACAACAGAGCAACAAATCAAGGCAGATAGAGTAGGACCAGTAATGGAGTAATTGGTGGAACAAGTTAAGCAGGTGGCAACACAGTATGCCACCGAAGTTACAGTGGTACAGGGGGAGCTAGGAGGCCTTCAAGACAATATCTCTGCACTAGTAGAGTGACTCAGGGGCGAGTCACCATATTTGTGTTGGGGCTTGTTGGGAACGGGTCCCCTATGGTCAACTTTGGGGTTAAAAGCCCAAGTTTTGGGGCAAAAAGCCATGTTTTTTGTATAGGAAGGTAAATTCTCTGCATTTTGTGGCATGTAATGCAAAGATGTAAAGAGTCATAAAGGGTTTTGCCCCTTAGTTTATGTAACTTCTGTCGGCTTTAAGAGATCCACCCATGGTCTGTGGACCATGCAATTGTACAAAAAGAAAGTCTTAGAAGAGTCTAAGGAAGTTAAGTTTAGGTTAGTCTTGTTATGTTTTATGTAATGGGTCTGTGAGAGCTAAGAGCAAAGAGTCTTAGTGTAGGAAAGAGGCTCTGTAGCTATGTGCGTGGAGGCCTAGGGTAGAAGTTGACCAATGAGTGCATGGACCCTAGCAGCTGTGTGCACAGGGTAGTTGGAGTCTGTGAAGAGGATTTGAACATCAATAAAGAGAATTATTCTAGAATTATATGTGTATGATCTGTTTTACTTATGCATATCATTATGGTATGAAGAATACTAGTTTTATGTTGTAATGTTGTATTGATGCGCAAATCCATATGTTTTTCTCTGTTATATCAACACAAGTAAGAATATTTGTTTACGTGAAGATCATCTTAATGCATGTGAAGGTATTCAATACTTAAGCTAATATGGGTAAAAACAGAAGTAAAGAGTACTTATAGAGGTGCATAATTGCCTAATACGCCTATCTAGGGTACGCGAAGGATGATCGTAGACCTTTGCTAAGGTGTGAAGGGTGAATAAGATAAGTATATCAAGAAGCCCTAAAAGGCTTATTGACCTGCGTGAAGCAAGGTTTAGGGTATAAAACGACATCACTGCCATCTATGGGTGTGGAGACTTGGTTCCTGCATATGCCCATATTGCTTCGGGTGAGATTCTAGTCTATGCTCCACGGACTGATGCCAAAAGGGCCAGTAATGTACGGATTTGCTTGGCTAAATAATGGTGAATCTAGGTCAGGGCCCATCAAGCCAACAATTAGGTATAGGCTAAGGAATGGGGGAATGTTGAGCTTGAAAGATTTATCACCCAAAACCTTTTTGATGGTGTAAGACACGTATTAGAGTAGTTAGATCTTCTGATTCACTCCAACAAGGTGTTTTTTCTACAAATGCAGCCAAACTGTGTTTCCCACTTGAAGCTTATGTGGTACTTGATGTTGATCATGCCAATTGATGGGCCTCTAAATTAGACATAAATTAAGGCCCATGCCTCTAAATTAAACATAAATTAAGGCCTATGACGATTCTTCAGTACTTTAAACCTCTCTTTTTGCATTAAACAATGTAATTTTAACTTTAATATATTCATTTGGAAGATTTATGAATAATTTCATATTTGTGCCTAATATTATTTATTTTTGTGGAATATTATGCGAATGTTGGGTAGATTATGAAAATTTGGAGGAGGAGATAATTTCGGGAATTTCTCCATACTACAGGAGGATCACTATTAAATAATAAATAAACAATATATTATGGAATTATGGCACAGATTATGGAATTCCAATGATTGAGAAAATCTAGGAATGTGTTCCCTGCCATTTAATGCAGATTCCTAGTATTGGGAACCAGATCCACTAATCAAGGGATCTTGGTGGGGAAAGCTTCCTCCATTCATGGGGAATGATTCCTAATCATTTTTTATAAGTACCAAGTCAAATTTTCCTCTATGGGATATTTTTCATTTAGTGTTCTTGTGGAGAGATTGTCATATTTCTTTAGTTCCATTATATTTTCTTGGAGGGATGTAATTATATTGATGAAAATAATGAAGATTGGTGTCATGTTCATCTTGGACTTGGACATCCCAAGAGCCTCAGATCCCTTTTGTATCATTTTCTTTCCTTCTTTTCACTTCTTATTCACATGCATCTCTTGTTTTTATTTATTTATGTTTCTTCATTTAGTATGAATGATTTCTTGTTGTAGGATTGGGTTAAATGGTTTATGTAAGTTCTTTTACAATACCACAAGCATAATTTAATTTTTGGAAAATCTTGGGAATTCCATAGTAATCATTGACCTAATTGGATTAGCTTTCTTATTCTGAAATCTAGATTTCTGGAACTCCTTTGTGGCAAAGAATAGTAAATTTCTGCTATTTTTTAGAGCATTCTAATGAGCTTCAATCGAGTTTGTTCCACTTGCATTATGTCACAAAAAAATATAGTTCATAACAAAAACTACCCCATTTCATTTGCACTTGATTAGGTTAGGAATTTTATAGATTTACTAGCTCTCTAGTTCTCGCATTTCTAGATTTTCGACTAGTAATTTTCTGTTATTTTTTTGCATGGATTAACATAGGTCCTTTTGAGTTATTCCACTTGGAATGGGGACCTAAGACATCCTAGTAAATAAAAAAAAAATTGTCCCATCCAATTTGGACTTGATTTTCTTGGTCATTTGATAAATTATAATTTCATATAGTAAATTTGTAACATCATGAAGTAAAACAAGGAATCCTGTAGGAGAACTAGGGGATCATGTAGAAGAACTAGTACATCATGTAGTGTCCTATTTTAAGACTGAATTGAGAAAAATCATAATTGAAGTTGGGATTAGGTCCCCACTTGACCTCGAAGACATCAAAATCATTGTATCCCTCTTCCTCCACACCTGTCTCCCCTGCCAAAGGTCAAGGAAAGATTAGCATTTGCATTTATAAAGCAAAAATATGAAAAAATGAGTTCTTTTATATTTACACTTGTACACAACAGCTAGTACTCTCTAGATTAGATTTCATGCTTAGATTAGTTAAAACATCACATGTGACACATAGGGTTAAATAGGGTTCTTTTTCAAGAAAAGTGTGTTAATAAGTAGATAGAGAATTTTATGTTAATTTAAAACCCCGGGTTGATAATTAAGGTTGGTAGCCTTGGGAGTTGCAACATTCTTGTTGCAATACAAAGGCTCATCACTAGTGCTTGTACTTCAAGTTATGTTAGAAATTAATTAAGGGAGCAATGAAACATATAAAAATATTGGAGAAACAGAAATACAGAAAAATACAAAATGAGAGAAATAGAAATACATGTGGTTCACCCAATTTGGGCTATGTCCACGAAGAAACAACCAATCCTTCATTTTATATTATTCATCAAAATGATGAGATACAACCTACAATGGATCTATTGTAATTTCTTGTTCACTCTCACACAGTCTCCTCTCTCTTTTTCACATAGAATAATAATTCACAACCAAAATACAATTCCCTCATATAAACTGAAGGTTTCCTTCTAGGGGAATAATCCCTAAATTGACCTAACTTCTACCATCAGATCATCTACCTGATTAATGACCCATATTGACTACAAAATTACAATATTTTGCAAGGCAATTTTTCATTTACTTTTAACTTTGTGGGTGCTTCCCTTGGACCCCCACATGGGGGGCTCATAAAATCGTCATTGCCCCCCTTAAGAGCAATCATAAGGGTGGTGTTGCCACCCCATTAGGAATAGGGATTCAATACGGCTGAAACAAAAAACCTTTGAATAATTAGGAAGATAATCAGTCTCCACACCCAACAAGCTCCTGCTTGGACACTTATTATATAAACTCCATTTTTGCTTCACTTGCTATATAATGACTACACATGGATCTGGTTTTTTCTCATCTTCACCATCATACTTGAAGACCAATTGAAACTAACTAGAATCTCAGTTTCTCCCTGGTTACAATGTTTGTAACATATCTGCAGGATTTTCGCTAGTGTGTATCTTTTCCATCTTTAATTGTCCATCTTCCGAAACTGATCGTATGAAACAGTACTTAAGTTGTATATGCTTAGTCTTGGAATAAAATGATGAGTTCTTTGCAAGATGTATGGAACTTGGGTTTTTACTATATAACTTTCCCATCTCCTACTTCTTACCCAGTTCATCCATAAACCTTTGTAACCAAATCATTTCTTTATTGGCCTCTATAGCAACAACATACTTCACTTTTGTTGTTGAACATGCAACAACACTTTGATTTTTTGAAACCTAACTAACAATTGTTCAACCACCTACAATAAACACATACTTTGTGTTTCTCCTCATGTTATCTCTATCACTTGCCATATCTACATCAACATATCCCTATAGAACAATGTTTGAACCTCCAAAACATAATTCTTGATTTGTGGTACCTGTCAAATACCTGAGAATCCATTTCGCTTCCATCCAATGCTCTTTTCGTAAATTGTTCATATACCTTCTCATAACTCGCACTACATGTGCAATATTAGGCCTTGTGTAGACCATTGCATACATTAAGCTTCCAACAACTGATGTGTATGGAAATTTATACATATAATCCATCTCTTCCTAGAACTTAAGGCACATCTTCTTATTTTGGAATGGCTAGCCAAAGGTTAACTAATTGGTTTTACACATTTCATATTAAATATTTCCAACACCTTATAATGCACTCACTCTAAGACAATGTTAATTTGCAATTTTTCCTATCTCTATTTATTCTCATTCCAAGGATTTCTTTTGTAGCACCCAAATCCTTCATTGCAAATGGATTCTCCAATTTTCCTTTGAGCACATTTATTTGCTACATGTGAGACCATGCAATAAGCATGTCATCTACATACAATAGGAATATAATATAGCTTCCATAAATTTTCTTTTTAAGATAAGAATAATGGTTAGAGTGATATCTAGTATAGCCTTGTTCAGACATAAACCTGACAAATTTTAGATACCACTGCCTTGGAGCTTGTTTTAAACCATGCAAGCTCTTCTTCAATTTGCACACTATTTTTTCCTTCCATTTGACCTCATTCCCTTTTGGCTTCTGTATATAAACTTCTTCCTCCAAATCCCCATGGAGAAAGGTTGTTTTTACATATAATTGTTCAAGATTTAAAAATTATGCTGCCAATAGACTTAAATTAGTTCTAATTTAAGTCATTTTAAATTTTAACAATAGGAGAAAAAATTTCATCAAAGTCTATACCTTTCTTTTCTCCAAACCCCTTCACCATAATTCTAGCCTTATACCTCTTTTTACCTCCAACTTGTTCCTTTAACTTGTAAAATCATTTATTATGTAGTGTTGTTTTACTTGTAGGCAACTTGACTAAGTCCCAAGTTTAGTTATTGTTATCGGGAAAACTAGTGTCCATTCAGAGCTGCTAGTCCCACTAATATGGGTAGCTATCTTAGAAACAAACAAACTAAAATCACTTGTGTTTTCCTTTATGAGAGATAGATGAGAAACAAGTAGAGAGTACCAACCTCAGTATTTTGCTTGGCTCCTTGCTTGTTTCCTTTACCCTTTGACAGAAACTCACCACTCTTTCCTCACTTGTCTCGCTTCAAAGAACACCTGTGGAGTCAAAGCAGCATGATACCATAAAAGCATAGAGATCTATAACCATAAAAAAATATAGGATTAGATATATATTAACCATACAAATGCATATATCAAGACAAGATTCAAAGATACACAAACATATGGAGGAAAACTCAAATAACTTTATTGATAGAAGTAGTAGAAGAAAGGATTACAACCCATTGGTATGACCTAGCGCCATCCTCCCAGCATGAAAGCCCTCTTCACCTCATGAAAAGCTTAGATCACCCAAGAATGTTGCATAAAGAAACCAACAACACTTCCTTACAAAATACAAAGTTCCAGCCTTCTGGATCTCTAAGATGAGGGATCCATATATAGATGTTTGCAGGTGGGTGAGCGATCTTCTGGGTTTTTTATTAGTGTAATTTCTTTGATAGTTCTCAATTTCACTTGGATATTTCATGATCTCTTACTCATCCCTGGGCGAATTCAGAGAGGCAAGTGTCACAGGAGAAGTTTCTGGAAGATTCCATGATCATCCACCTTGTAAACTGTCTTTGCCATTTGTCTACTCTCTCCCATTGCACCCTATAGAAGGGATTTTTAGTATGCATCACACCCCCCACGTGCATTAGGTGGATGCATCGCACTTTGACCATGGAGCAGGTGAGATGGTCCAATTTTGACCAGTTTTGAGCAATTTTTCATGGAGAACTTCTTGGAGATGATGTAATCAGTTGACCTTGTTCCTTTAGGGTATGAAACAACACTTTTAGGGACTTAGAAGCCCTTGGTTTATGGACATATAAGATTGGGGTTTCATTTCCCAAATATGTCTATAACAGTTGCCCCCTAAAGCATGAGGTCGTAAATCTTCTGATGTTGGGTGAAATGCTTTATCATGAGGATCCAAGGTTTTTTGAACTGGAAGGTGACCTGTAATAAGATATAATACAATACATTATCTTCATAATATTTTCATGATCTGGCTGAGGTGGGCATTCCCATGCTCACCTTTTATAAATTCATTTTCATGTACATAAGACAGACAACTGTCTGTATGGCAGACTGATGATTCTGGTAGAGCCATCATCCTTTGGCTTAGATGATTATCCGTGTAGCTATGATGTACATTTGATGTCTTTCTTTTCCTGAATATATTGCAGCCCAGATGGATGAAACTAGATCCAGGGTCTTCAAAATCGTTCAATCTTCACCTGAAGTACAAGTCGATCCATGTGAAAAGATGTTCTGAAGTCGAACATGGAAAGACATCCCCTGATTACCAGCTAATGATGTAAGCTGTTAACAAGCGCGAGAGGAATCACTGATAATGATAATGACCATCAAGGTACTGCAGTACAATTCATGTGGTGTGAATACATGAGTCGCTGTCGAACACCACACAAAATATTTCAGTCAAAGGCCATTAATGTAAACCTGTCGTCGGAAGTGAGAAAATTGTCATTGAGGCATGCAAGCTTCAACATACTGAAAGGGTTGTTCCTAAGTCAAATTCTTGGATAATGAGCTGACATCGACAAGAAGTGACCTATCATAGGAGGGCCTTAATGAATCCCACATCTACAACATGAAATGGAGAAAATGATTTTGTGGAGGTGAAAACGATCTGATGATACAAGGTTCAGGGTGGCAGTCATGAAAGAATGAAGGGTGAAGGTATTGCAGCAGATGAGACAAGCTGGGTTGGTGAATTCTCTAAGCGACTTCTCTTGAAAATATCAGTGACACTGAAATGGATTGGTAGCGTTAACCCCAAAAATGGATGGTACGGTGGACCAATGGTGATAGGACCGGTGAACGGAATAACCCAACCCAACTCAATCATGGTGATAGAGTGAAAGTGTCATGTTCAAGAGCGACTTGCTACCAATAAAGTTTCTTCAACTTTTCTTCCTAATTTTTCCCTCGTCATTGCTGACCAGTACCTCTTCATTTTTGTCAAGCTTGAGGAGGATAACATATGCTTTTTCTATAATTTGCCCTTCGGGCAAACCCACCTCTATGTTTTAACGAGCCTAGCGACAATGAAACTCGCTCTTGTTTGCACGGACAATTTTGTCGCTATTGTTTTAAGGAGTTCAACGACAAAGATAACTCAGTCGTTTTCAATTTTAGAGAGTCTGAAAAGAGTCGGAAAGGAAACTCCAGTATTCCTTTTTCATAATATAATCCCTTAAGTCTGAAAAAGTATAAAATAATATGAAAGGGATGACTTTTTGATAGTTTTAATGAGCCAAACAAGACAAGCGCTCGATCTTTTTATGCAATGATCCCTCAAGTCCAAAAAGATTAAAATCTAGAGGAGGGATGACACTTCCAATCACTTTAATGAGCTGGAGAGGCCAATTGCTCGACAATATTTTCATATTTTATGAGTCAAATGAAAAGGGATTAATGAAGACAGGTTTTTTGAGGAACGAGTGATGATTTTGGATAGTAGCTGGTTCTAGGTAAGGTTTGGAACTTTTCAATCACAGTAGTGTAAAGAAGATGGCTAATAGAACCACTGGTTGCAGATGTTCCTCAAAAGGCGTAAACAATCAAATGGAGGCATATGACTAGCTAAAAGGAGTGGAGGTGATGGTGAGAACACGACCAAGGCTCAGAAGCTGATAATTATGCAATCGCAATGGTTATTTACCGAAGGTGGGTTCATTTTTTAATGAGCTTAAACTCTGGCGAAACATATGCTCATTGCTAGGTTTATTTTTTAACGAGCTTGAACTTTGCGTAAAACTGCTCGTGCCAGTCATATAATAAGGATGTCTCATCAGTAGGTTCATTTTTTAGGGAGCTTGACCCATTCACAACTTTGCTCCGAAGTCTTTTGTATACAAGCTAAGAATGACCAACTACTATCCTAAGGGTTAATTAACTACTGGGGTTAGGTAGGAAAACTCTTCCCTTACTTTGCCGGTGTCATTTGGCCCTTGCAAAGGTGAATGGTTTATTAGACCAATCACCTAACTTAACAGTTGAAGTCAGTAGAAAATATGGGGTTAGAGTTATGCTGGTCACTTTTCGCTTGTGTACAAAAGGTTTTCATGCCCCCAGGTATAATGAAATAGAGCTTCTAGTTTATCATTCAATTTGCAGACAAAACACTTCTTTGGCTCTGTCAGGAATAGACATAACTTTTGACGGAGGAATCTTATTCCAGTCTAATCCCATTTTCCTAAACGGATGGGTGTGTCAGACTAGTCATATTCCTACACAGAAGCCTACCTTATAACTAGTGTTTTCCTGCCAAAGCAGACTAGGGCACATGCCCCCTGGGTTTTAGTCACAATCACCGAATCACTCACGCTCATCAGGTGGGCAGGCTGGAGATTGATGAGACATTCCTTACATAAAAAGACCAGTTAGGAATGGAATTTGACTATTAGCTATGTGTGAACCAGGGAATGAAAGCTGGTCTATGAGTTGGACCACTCTGCCTTCATGCAGAAAACACATCACTTGAAAGAGTGAGGAAACAATAGCTCCCATGCTATAAATGTAGTCACGCCCAAGGAGTAGATTGTAATCTAAAGATCCTTGGACTACCATCACATTTAGATGAATGGTTTTCCTTCTCAAAGTTATAGATAAATTTGGAAGGATCCCTAACGGTCGACTGGTTCCTTTGTCGAAGCCTGTCATATTTCGCATCTCAGGCAGAAGCGATGGTGAACCAAGTGCTTTCCAAGCATTTGAGGAAAGGATACTCACAGAAGCCCTTCATCAATGATAGCACCGACCATGACCATTCTATAAGTTTGTACTATGATTCAGAATGGTACATTAGATGGTAGACGGGGTCTGCCTAGTAGATTCCAGTCGAAGGAAATGACTAGGTTGTTTGGAGGTGGGACCGAATAAACGGCCGGATAAATCTTTAACGAACTTCCTTCCTACGGTAAAGGAATGGGTAGATTCCCCCATGTTCATCAGAGTCTGTGTTTATGAAAAGAATTTGAATGGTGTCGTTCTCATTCTCATTGGTGATGGTATCATCTAAAGTTGGATCCTCTAAAGACAAGATTGGGTCGACTACCATCTCGACCTATTGACTTTGGTCCAGTGCGGACTCAGAGGGTTTATCTTCAATGATAGGTGCTTCGACCGACAACAAAGGTGTGTTAGTTAGAATTTCAAATAGTGATGGGTTCGGTAAGAGTTTCTTGTATCCTGGAGGAAGCCATAGTGGTGAAGCAAGATGGTTATCCAAGACTCTTTTACCTTCATCTAGGAAGGGACAATGGTGGATGGCATGATCACCTTCGCATAGTATACAATGAAATTTATATCTTCCTTTTTTTCCACTGACTTCGTTTTCACTATTTGATGGTGTACTCTCAACATGATCGTCAGAGGTTGACAACATCGGATTGTGCAAGCGGGGAGACCAGTCCCTTAAGATCTGTGGGATGCAAGGACAATATTGATGATAGTGGTCTCCTTTGCAAATGACACATGCAGATTTAGGTTTGGACGGTGCAGTGTGTGGATTTTCGCTAGACAATGCTTGGTTTGCCCCTTTTGTCATTGGCTTCTTCTTCTTCTCCTTCCCTTTCTTCTTCTTCTCAGTTACTTGGTCTTTGGCTTCACCAAGTGAAGAGGAAGAAAGAGAGGGAGAAACAAATGAAGTAAAAGGTTGGGGGGTAACTCTAGTATCATTCGATTGCTGATTTGATTGCTCAAGAATAGTGGTGCTTTGAACGACAGAGGTTGAGAAGAGACATACTGGTAGGCCAATTGTCAATTATGGGAGGGACAATGTGGCCATATGAGGTGCACCAACATCTCCCCATGAGGAGAAAGGACTAGGATTCCCCTCACGGGGAAATGCTTGGTTGGTGGACTCCATTTTCTCAACCTAAGATCAACGAGGGAACAATGATGTTATTCCAATTAAAATAAATTTTATGATGCTTTGACACAACTTTATTTTTCAATTTTTAAGAGTCGACAAAAAGCTAAAGATGACTCTAGTTGCCTTCGATTTTTAATGAACCTGAAGTGACAAGTGCTCAGATGGACCTTTTTGTTAAGGATTCTAAAAAGGAACGAAATTGACTTCTCTGGAAATCTAGACAGAGGGATTACCAAATCAATCACAAAACTGCAGAATACTTTTTACGGTATGGCATTCAATCTTCCCGAATGCTGTTTTTAGTGCATTGCGATCAATAGGGCAACATACACGGCTTCCTAAGGATAAAGGATATAGCCTATTGTGGTCTCCCAATATATACTCGACAGTACGTGGGAGCACAAGTCCGTACTGGCACTTGTCATCTCAAAGAGGAGGAATCACCCAACCTACAGTGAAAGTGGCAGTTACTAGGCTTTACGATCAGAATACGTCTCTAGCCTAGACTTCTAAATGTTGTGCATTAGGTTCCAAACCATTTTTATTTTCATTGAGATTTATTTTACAGTTGATCTTTCTTAAGAAGTTTTCCTTTAAGGTTCACCATGTGATGTAGATATACAAATCCTAAATATGTAATCTAAGATGATAAACAATTGTTTACTTTCTTTTTGCAATGAAAATCCTAGCTACTAAGGAAAGAGAAGCGAAATTCTTTCAACATAGAGTAGAGAGCACACACTAAGATGCAGTGTCCTAAATCAATCTCCACAAGCAATTTAAATGAAAATGCACATGCATTTATTTTCTTTCCGCTTTCTTAATGTGTGAATGAAAAAAAGAATGCTAAGTAAAAATCTAAACTATCTTTTCTTTCAAAGTGACAGTACTAACAATTTTCTTTTCAAAAGAGGAAAGGAAGGCAAGGATGACACTTTGCGATTTTTAATTGAAAATTGCTTTCGACACTTGATATACTATTAATTCAAATCAAACACAAGAGTAACAGTGTAATCAACTATCTAAAAGACGAGGATTCTTTTCCTTGACTGAAAATGACACTTGCGACACTTTCAAATCGAAAGACGACAGTTCGATTAAGCTACCATTTGTAAAGGAGAACTATAAATGGCGAAAAATACATACAAATATTCACAATTCTTTGTACAATGGAGGTTGAATAATGCAAAGGAAGGGAGTTTCAACAGTGGTATACTAATCACAGACAGTAAAACTCCTGAATGAACCTGAAGACAGTGAGGAAAAACCAAAATCTAGAGGCAGAAACAGTCTTATCTGATCATCGCACCTGTAATACAGGGAAATAGGGATGTATCTCACCTACAACACACGAGAGGTGTGATGCATCTAGACTGTCAAAAGGAGACAGTTCGATGCTCCAGGGATGAGAATTTAACTTGGTTTTTGGTCACAGTTTGTAGCTTAGTCCAGGGATTTAGGCTGAGCTAATGATACTCAGTAAATACAAAACATAGGGGCTGATCTAAAGAGGTTACTTGAGTCACCACTAGGGCACTTAGGATGTTTGCAAGTCAGATGTTTAATTCATAAATTAACCTGGAGATTGACTGAAGCAACATTTATCTACTTTGCAGTTGCATAGCAGAAGTATTTTGAAGGCTAGCTGACATAACTTTAGGCTCGTTCTGTAGTTTATAAAGTAAACAAACTAGAAACAAGCAAACAAGCTACTCGGTCCCCAGTGGAGTCGCCATTTTGTTATCAGGAAAACTAGTGTCCATTCAGACCTACTAGTCCCACTAAGATGGGAAGCTATCTTAGAAACAAACAAACTAAAGTCACTTGTGTTTTCCTTTATGAGAGATAGATGAGAAACAAGTAGAGAGTACCAACCTCAGTCTTTCGCTTGGCTCCTTGCTTATTTCCTTACCCCTTTGACAGAAATTCACCACTCTTTCCTCACTTGTCCCGCTTCAAAAAACACCTGTGGAGTCAAAGCAACATGATACCATCAAAGCATAGAGATCTATAACCATAAACAATATAGGATCAGATGTATATTAACCATACAAATTCATATATCAAGACAAGATTCAGAGATACACAAACATATGGAGGAAAAATCAAATAGCTTTATTGATAGAAGTAGTAGAAGAGAGGATTACAACCCATTGGTCTAACCCAGTGCCATCCTCCCAACATGAAAGCCCTCTTCACCTCATGAAAATCTTAGAACACCCAACGATGTTGCACAGAGAAACCAATAGCACTTCCTTAAAAAATACAAACTTCCAGCCCTCTGGATCTCTAGGATGAGGGATCCATATATAGATGTTTTCAGGTGGGTGAGTGAGCTTCTGGGTTTTTGATTAGTGTCATTTCTCTGGTAGTTCTCAATTCCACTTGGAGATTTCACGATCTCTTACTCATCCCAGGGTGAATTCAGAGAGGCAAGTGTCACGGGAGAAGTTTCTGGAAGATTCCATGATCATCCACCTTTCAAACTGTCTCTACCATTTGTCTACTCTCGCTCGTTGCACCCCATAGAATGGATTTTTAGTATGCATCGCACCCCTCATGTGCATTAGGTGGGATGAATCACACTTTGACCATGGAGTAGGTGAGATGGTCCAGTTTTGACCAGTTCTGAGCATTTTTTCATGGAGAACTTCTGGGAGATGATGTAATCAGCTGACCTTGTTCCTTTAGGGTATGAAACAACACATTTAGGGACTTAGAAGCCCTTGGTTTATGGACATATAAGATTGGGGTTGCAGTGCCCAAATATGTCTATAACAGTTATGCATCAAGGAGTCTGTTTATTCTTCTATGGCTTGCTCCCACTTTGTCCTAATTGATACCCACATTGCTTCTTCATATCTTTTCAATTCAACAGAATCAATCAAAAATACATAATATAATGAAGGAGAGTATTGTTCAGTGGGTCTACTTATCCTAGTGTATCTCCTAACAACACTTTTAGGAGTTTGACATACTTGTTGTTGTTGTGGTTATTGATCATTATGATTTTCAGGCACCTTTACCTTTTTGTGATCTCATAAAGCATTGTGTATTCTTTGTTTTCCTTTTCTTGTTTCTTTCCCTCCATCTAATCCTTATACAATACCTTTTCATTGAATATGACATCTCTTCTTTGTTGGAAATAATACTGAGAGGGGGGGGTGAATCAGTATTATCACTTTAATAAAACTTTTTCATTTCCATAACCAGATTCATATATGCTACTTCCACAACTTCTTATGATTAAGTTAATTGATCTTCAATGAGTGCATTAGAACATTATCAACCATATTATCAGTTAACAGATGCAGTAACATAGGATAGATCATCACACATAAGGCACACACATGAACACCATGATATAAGGTGGAAACCCAATGCGGGAGAAAACCACCTGCTGCAAGTCATCTCAATCTTCTTCTTAATAAGAAAATCCTTTTACAATATTTGTATTGGTGCAG
>APFE031011241.1:0-49596 GCA_000404065.3 Pinus taeda
ACAGAAAAAGACAAAAAAATTAAATATTCCAAAAAGAGCGGGAACGGGATAGTATTTCCATCTATTATTGGCAGCTAGAGTCAGTCGTGTCGCCCTTGAACAAAGCACTCAAAACAAAGTCTCCTCCGCTTGGGTGGGATTTAGTTTGACTGAGGTTCGCCTTAACCATTTTTATTGAGTCAGTTCTCCCCCGATTGGTTATCTCTTCCAATAATATGGAGGGTTTGTTCATGCCTCCTGCATGACAAACTTATACAGATTCATCATATGCTGCCATAGTCACATTGAGTCGTGCTTTTGTTCAAGGGAAGTTAGCCTGAGTCGGCCTCTCTGCGGTGTCTCTTGATTCATTTTTCAGCCGGCCATCCCGGTTGTCAGTGTCATGTCTTACATCACATCAGTTATATTGGTCCTTTACTTGTGCTGGTTTGAGAAGGTCCCCATTGACTTCTTGCCGGCGGGTCTTGTCCTTATCGACAACGACATTTTGCTCTGAGGGCAGGCCTAGAGTTGCACCCTGGCCCTATTTTCATTATTGATAGGTTTCCTTGTGCTCAGCATCGATCAGTATCATGGGTCTTTGACTGATTGGTTTCCCTTATGTTCGACGTCAGCTTACATTATCACACATTGGGATTTGTGCGGTACCTTGGTTTCCATTTGACCCTATTGGTGGATACGTCGCCTCTGTGTCAGCTTTCATTATTGGTTGGTTCAGAGGGTTTCTGCCGTGCACTAGCTACATCTTGTGTACGCCGGAAACGTACCTCGGTTCGGTTACTACATCTTTCTTCATCCGATTCCTTCCACATTATTGGCCTACGGGTTACATTCGTGCTAGATTGATGAAGGATGCCTTAATGCCTTCCTTCTAGCGGGTCTTTCCCTATCGACTCCGACTCATTACTCTGGGGCAAAGATCTAGAGTCCATTTGGCAGTACCTTGGGGTTTGCAGTCATTAGTGGCAGATCCTCCGCTATCGACAGTGGGAAACCATCATTGTCTCCTGATCGATAGATTCTTACAGGTGTTCGACTTCAGCTCATTTATTCGCACTTGTTAGTTTGTACTGGGTACCTTGACGCTCATTATCATTATCGGTGAGTAGTCTCGGGTTTGTTAACGGTATACATCAATGACCAGTAATCAAACGATTTCTCACATGGTCGACTTCAGATCATTTATTCCCATGGTGTAGAAATGTACCACGGCGGTCGGTGAAGACCTCAGGTTGTATCAGCATTCATTGGTTCACTGGACAGTTGCTCCTGTTGCTGCTAGTTGATACCATTCCACCTTATATGTTGCAGTCAGTCATGGCGACATTCTATACGCTGGCACCTGAGTTTGTAGTGCAGTACCATCCTTATCCATCATGTTCAGTTGGTACCTCTTGGGATCAGTCTTTGATATCAGTGATCCGTTGTATCTTCCAGCATCATTGACTGTTTATATGTGATATTCAGACATGTACTTGTTCGATCATGATCAGATGATCCATTATGTATTTTCTAGTCATTTATACTTGTATACTTAGTGGTTCTGCTTGTACTTGATATGCAGACATGCTTTGCTTTCTCTGAGCATGGGTATGCCCGCCTCAGATGGTGTTTTTTTCTGATCTTCTTTTTTGGCTTGGCAGGCTGAATTCTTGTGAAGTACTCCTCGGCTTTTGGCAGATTTCCTTTCCATGTACTTGCTTAATATATTTCAGCCATCATGTACCCCTTCTGACCTCATATATTAGGGGGCATCTGTTATAGCTCCAAATCTCACTATTATGGTTTGTAATGATGTACTCATGGCCTAGGGCAACCCCTCCTTCCAGACCTGGTCCAAAATCTAAAAAACAATGTTTTATTCCCTGTACGCGACATTGCCCTGAGTTTAACACGTGTATACGCGGGTTCATATATACCCAACCCGCGTATATGTATTAAAACACTTAACAAATTATAAAACTCCTTATTTTTGGGCAGAGATCGCGGGTTTTACCTGCTGATCACCTGTTAGTGCCCACGGCCTCAACTGTCCCAAACCAATTCCTAACTAAAAAACTACTTTGGAATTGGTATACAAATACACCAAAGGGAAGGCCTAAGGGAGGAGAGAATATAGAGAAAGGTTATTATACTGAGATTTCCCCCTGATTAGGTCTGAAGACCCTTGTGCCTTCTGCACTTCCCCCATTTAGTACAGGAAACCCTTGTTTCCTTGTGATTTGATGTTCATCCCTTAGTTATGACATCTTGGAGTGAGTATTGGAAGAGACCCCTACTAGAGGCTTGAGGCAGGACGGATCCAGAAGGAGCTGAGCTTTGAGCCTGCAGAAGTGGTTCAGGTATATGCTTCTTTTTTGTACTATTCTATTTGTCTAATAAAAAAACACGTCTTGTTCCCGATATGCTTCTTTCTTTATGTTAATGATGTTCATGTTTGAATTTCATGTATGAATGGATGTCTAAAAGTTTATAACTAACTCCTTTCTTGTATAACATAAAGATGATTTTCATATAAATCTTTGTCCATATACTGCTGCATTCTTTGGAATTGCTGGTTTTGCAGGGCAAAGGAGCGGAAGGGACGTGAAGAAGGGTTTGGACCGTTGAGGAACTACTCAAACATACGACCCGAGGTACGTCCTTCTCACCTTAGAAATAGCTTTTTCTAGCATAATGGCTACGTGTGTGCATGTTTCTTGATTTAGACAACTTTCGGTCTGCTAGGGTTCCACCCAAGAGCCTTAGGGGATAAAATCCCGCAACAGTTGACCGCGAAAAAATTCAAAAGTACATAATCATGGAGCTAGAAGGAGAAAATGAACCAGTTGCATATAACAACAATATCATCAAAAACTACTTAGTAAAATCATTTCTAGGAAATTTTAATGCTTATACTCACCTTTCTTGGAAAACTTTGTTGTATCTCAAGTTGAAATTTTTTCCTAAACAGATACTTCTAAGTGTGTAAATTATGTAGATAAACCTAGTGTTAGCTCTTTATTTTCAAAATTATTTTTTGTTGGATCTAAATCCAATGATGGAGCAGGAGAAGGATACATATTAGTTAGCTGAGAAGGGGAAAATACTATGTTAACATGCATACTTGAATTTGATTGCACAAACAACACTACTGAATATGAAGCGTTAGTTCAAGGTTTGTATCAAGCCATTGGCCTTAATATCAAACACCTCCAAGTGTTTGGAGATTCATAAAATGTGATAAAGCAGGTACAAAATACTATACATTGTTTGTCTAGACATTTTAAACATGATCAGTCATTAGTCCAAGACCTGAATTCCCACTTTACAATGTTTAATATTTCCCCTATTCCAAGACTCTAAAATGCAAATGCCAATCTCTTAGCTAATGTCGCTTCCAAGCTTATTCCACTAGGAGATGATAGTCCTCATCGCTTTTCTATTGAATTTATTTTTAGGCATTCTATTCTCGACAATATCACCAAATGGAGAGTCTTTAATAACGATCCAGTTATCATAAGCTTTTTGGCATCAGAAGGCTCTTATGATGACCAGATAATTGGCGAAGATCAGAATGGCAACCAAATTAAGCAAGAAACAACCAAGAATGCTATACCAAAGTCTGTGGTTAAGTTAAAAGATTTATATGACCTCAAGGATAGATTCGAATGATCCAACAATTCAAAAATTCAGAGTTCAACTCTAAGATTTGAATTGATTAACCTTTGAACTGACCTTAAATCTCAAAATATTAATCTAGGCCTTGGACTTATGCCAGATGAGAAATCATCCTTTATATGTTTGTTGAAGAAATGTAAGAATGTCCTCGCATGGAACTATGAAGATATTAGAGCATACGACACTTCTATTATTCAACATACTATCCCCATGACGTCTAATGAAAATCTTGTTCCACAAAAATTAAGAAAAATCCATCCTAATTTAGAAAATAAGTTTAAATCTGAATTGAACAAGCTGCTGCAAGCCAATATTATTTTCCCTATCAAACATTCCACGTGGGTCTCCAACCTTTTCCTAGTTAGAAAGAAGAACGCTAATATTCGAATATGTATAGACTTCCGCAATCTCAACAAACACTTTCAATAATACAACTTTTGATTACCTCCTTTGGAACATATATTACAATGAGCCACGGGCTCATAACTAATGTCTTTCCTGGATGGATTTTCAGGTTATAATCAGATCCTAGTACATCTAGATGACCAGTTGAAAACTACATTGATGATAAAATGGGGCACTTATGCTTATCAAAAGATGCCATTTGGACTAATTAATGCCGGTGCTAGTTTCCAAAGAGCCATGGACATAGCCTTCGAAGGTTTAGTAAACAAATAAGTAGTAATCTAGTTAGACGATATAACTGTATATTCCAAAAAGTGCAGTAATCATCTGAGAGATTTAAAATAAATCTTTGAGCGTTTTCAAAGGTATGGAATTTCTCTTAATACTAAGAATATTCCTTTGCGTTAAGTGAAGGAAAACTCCTTGGATTCATTGTACCCAAAGTAGGGATTCACATTGACCCTGATAGAATAAGAGAAATCTCTTAAATTCCTTTACCTCATCATTAAAAGTCCATGCAATCTTTCCTAGGTCAGATAAAGTTTGTTAAAATATTTGTCCCTCACTTCTCACAAATTGTTTTACCTCTTCAATCTATGATAAAGAAAAAATCTAGTTTTAAATGGGGATACACACAACGTGAAGCTTTTAATTTGATTAAACAAGAAATCGTTAACGCTCCCTCTTTAGCAACAACAATTTTTTCAAATCATTTCATTCTATATACTTTCACTTCGAAGAAATCATATGCAGCCATATTGAGACAAGTCAATGTAGAAAACGTTGAAGCCCCAATCTCTTTCTTTATCTCTAATTTACAGGGGGCTGAATTCAATTACTCAGGTGTTGAAAAACAAGCTTTTGTTGTTTTCAAATCAATAAAACACTTCAAACCTTTCTCCTCAAAGCACACACTAAAGTAATAGTTCCATTCTCAACAGTGAGAAATTTGTTGATACAAAGGGATGTAGGTGAGAAGAGAGCAAATTGGGTGACAGCTCTGCAAAAAATATAACATTGAAATCAAACCAGTGAAAATTGTAAAAGGTAAAGGTTTTTTCATGATGTTAGCAGGAGCATCTACTTTATAAACACTACAAGACTTAGGTGATGATGTACAAGTCTACGAGGTAAGCCTTAATGACATTGAGTCAAAATTTATGATGATATCATATTCTACCTAAGAAATGGATATACCCTAATGCAATTAAATTGTAAGAAGAGAAGGGCCTTGAGGCTAAAAGCTAGACAATATCAAATCATCACTAATGTGCTATTTAGAATAAATTATGATTCTGTTTTACTTAGATGTCTTCAAAAAATTTGAGGCAGAGAAGGTGTTGTAGGAACTCCATGACGGACCAGCTCGTGGACATTTTGGAGGAGATACCACTGTAGATAAAACCCTACATGCTAGCTCTTACTGGCCAACATTATTGAAGGATACACATAGTTATGTAAGGAGATGTAAAGTTTGTCGAACAGTTGTTGGAAGATAGAGAAAACACACATTACCATTACAACTAGTCAATATTGAACAACCATTTGAGCAATGTGGATTGGACATAATAGGTGAGATTGTTCCTAATTTTTCTAAGCAACATAGATATATCCTTATAGCAACTGATTACTTCACAAAATGGGTGGAAGCCATTCCTCTCAAGGTAGCCAATTCTAAAAACATCATTGAATTCATCGATCAATTTACCATTACGAGATTTGGTCTGCCATTTGCCTTGATGTTTGATAATGCATCTTATTTTTCAGGCAATGTTATGATAGAATTTTCTCTTAAAAGAGGTTTTAAGCTTAAATACTCTGCTAACTATTATCCACATGGAAATGGGTTAGATGAATCTACAAACAAAAATCTCATAAGGATTATTAAACAAATTGTTTACGAAAATCAGAATAATTGGCATAAGTATTTAATATTTGCTTTATTGGCAGATCAAGTAACTCAGAAGGCCTCCATTGGCACTTATCCTTTTAGTTTGGTCTATGGGAAAGAAGTTGTCCTACCTACAAATATATTTATCCCCTCTCTAGCCCTAGTTTAGTTCATTGAAGGAACTCCTTCCTCTTCTATGCAAGTTAGACAATTACGTATCCTTAAGCTCGAACAGGAAGGGGAAAAGGCCAAAATAACACACGCACATCATCAATAGTTAGTTAAAGCTTCCCTTGATTCATATTCTTTAAGTTCAAAATCTTTTCAACTCGAAGACCTAGCATTGAAATGGGATAAATCCCATGAAGAGAAACGTAAGCATACCAAGTTCCAACAAATGTGCCTTGGCCCATTTCAAATTGTGGAACAAATATGCCCATCAACCTTTTTATTGCAGGATTTATCAGGCAAGAGACAATATCTACCTGTTGATGGGCAGATCTTAAAGAAATATTTTCTGTAGAAGGTGATCCCTTCTATTCCCTGTATATTATTTCCTTTATTTTATTTTTTCTAGAAAAAATAATACAAGTTGAAGAAAATTTACTTTTGGCTTTGCAAATAATAGTCTCTTTTTACTTTTGACTTTTCGCTTGTATAAGTAAAGATTGTTATGAAAATAAATTGCACAGATAAAACATAGGGTTAAGTTCTGTTTCTCTAAAATTTCTTGTTCTCTACCAAAATTATTTGATCTTTCATCAAACTTAACTTTAGAAAGGAACCTTGCCTGTACACGAGTCAAGAAAAGTATCAATAACGAAGCAAAGTCTATTTACAGAAAAGTATCTTTAAACTCTACAATTGTCATCCAAAATCTCTTAAGGAGCCAATGATTCTCCCCATCTATTCAGTTTTCATTTTTAGAGTGTAATTCTAAAATATACTTAAACTTAAAGGATAAGAGGTCTCATCAAGAGCGAGCTTACCATGATCATAAGGTTATAACTAGCTGACATTACCAATACTGCATATCAAAATAGGGTAATGGCTTGAGATTGTATTGATCAAAAGACAAGGGGTCACATTAATAGCCGTCTTATTTAGTTAAGCTATAATAAAGTGAATGGAATTTTCAATTTTGGTCACCAAACCAAGACATTATCCTTTAAGGGATAAAAGATGAAATTTTGAAGAAAATAATTATTTCAGAAAATAAAAAGGAAATAAGTATATAAATCTGAGCTTATCTTTAAAAAATTGTATTCTGACGATACTAAATCATTGTTGGTTAAAAGGTAACCCTATCAAGGCTTTGAAATCTTGCTAGCAGCAGAGACTCTATCTATGGCAACTGAGTATACCAAAAACTGATATGTTAAGAGCCTCCCTATTTCTATCTTTAAAACCAAGTAATGACTGATGTACACAAGGTGACTTTCCTATGTGAAGAGGATAATCAAAAGAATGATAGTTAAGTGGATGTTGTTTAATTATTCAAAGAGAAGTATTACTTACCTTATATATTATGTAATTTTTATTTTCTAACATCTTTATTGGAAGTTTTTAGAAATTTCAAAACTCTCAGTGATAACTAATTCTTCCGAGTAAATCACCAATTATTGTGGTATTCAAAAACCCCCCATTTGTTAATAGTATTCAATATTACATTAATAAATGGGGACCCTTTATAAAAATCCTTCCAAACATAAGTTTAGTATCTAGGCATTTTCCTTATTAAATTTTGGAATAAAACAAGATATGAATCAAACACCTTTTCAAAAAACTAGTAAATGTCTACCTTTCCCACAAATCCCACAATCAAGCGTGATTGAAAGCTTTGCTAATCCACGAAAACTAACGAAAAGTGATCAAAAGAGGACTCCACGATAAACACTTTGAAACTATTATGTTTCTTATATAAAGTAAGTCCTAAGGCATTTCTTATTAAAACTAAGGTCCGCATCGCATTTGCTATTTATAGAAGGTGCACCTTAATGAGTTACCTTAAAACGTGTGAGATACGAAATTGTGATGACAACATCTCCATTATCACATTGCATTTACGACATTAAAACGAACACCGCAAACTTACCATCCGGTGAGATTACGAAATGCGATTGAGACTCAAACCCAATCCCAAGATATGTTACAATCGAGTATTTAGCTCCATTGCTTAATAAAAAGGGATTTACACAAAAAAACATGACAAATAAGCTATGTTTTGGAAATGATAGAAAAAGGCCCACATTTTTCATCTCACACAAACAAAAGAAACGATAAGGAAAGCATACAAACATAAAGCGATAATGTGATCTACGATATTGCATCGCCATTAAAAAACTGGCATTTCTCAATTTAAAGCTTGCCACCCTAGAAACTTTCATCCTGACTTACAATGTGGACATTAATGAGTTATAAAGCTAAGAGATAACAAATCATTAGTGGGGATTTAATAAAGGTTAATGGCATTTATGTGTGAAAATTCATTCAACGTGATATGATATCTTCTCACTTGCATTCAAATAAAACTCATTTCTTACCACCTTCTCAAGTTATCTATATTATTACATCTTATGTTCATTATTATCTCTATATATCTGATAGTTTATGCTTTTCTCCATTTTCAAGAAAAATCCACAGAAGGAGTCTTTGAGAGAAATGACAAAGAAGGGCAAGGCAATTGTGTCTAAGAAATTAGAAATGACTCCTTTATTCACAGATACGACGTCCAATAGAGAAGGAGGAACCTTTGTGTGGTAAGCCATGTATAATTTATTAGAAGAAGAGGAAACAAGAACTCTGGAAATAAAGGTCACAATTGACAGTAATGTTTCCTCAAATGCCTCCATTTTTGAGATGGCATGCTCATTTTTGCATCGCATAGCCACGCGACCAAAGATAATCCCTTATATAGATATGCTCAAATGGATAATTGATCAGGTCAATATCTCAGACAGAGAATCTTAGAATAGCAGCCAAGACGTTATGGGATCTTTTTTGCCAGACATCCTACGGCTTATGTACAACATACCAGAGCCACAAACACTCTACAACAAACAGTTCCTCGAGAAGTTTTCCAAAGAGAACAAGGACCCAGTAGATGTCATGCAAACTTGGTTGAAAAATGGGGGAAAGATCAAAAAGGACAAATCGAGTATGTACTCTACTGCATCTATTTCTCCCCCTCATAGTTTTGCAGTAGCCATGCTATGTACGATGTTTGCCAAGCCCGATAACACTAAATTTTCCCCATAATGGTTGCCATTAATAGATGCAGTCGTCAATGCAACCATAATGAATTGGACCCAAATTTTGTCTGTTAATTTAGCAAAGGTGATAATGGATTATAGGAGGAAAAGGAGTATCTGTTCGAGGGTTTACCCTCCATTTTTTATGAGTGCCTATGTGATGGATGCAATAATTTTTGGTTCAAAATTTCCTATCATGGGATGGAAGTGGACTATGAAGGATCCACTTCCCATTCATATATATCATAAGGAAATGTGGGAGTCTCAATTTCACCCCGATTTCCACAAAATTTGTCATGGAGTCATGCTACCTATCCATAAACAGGTTTACAACCAAAATGCCCCTAGGTTTTCTATGGAAGCCGAAGTAGATATCCTCTTAGTGGCTAGATGGCTTGGGTAGAAAACTTCACATATATCAGAGTATTTGGAAGCATTGCCTCACCGCATGTCCTCCCATACTATGTCCCTGACAAATTCATGGCTAGAGAGATAGCCTACCAAACAATGAGTGAGGGTGGGCTAAACAAAGGATTGAAGGAACATAAAAATTTCGTTTGGCCTACATTCCATTATACTATGGAGCATTTTCACTGCATGATTTCGGGCATGGATGCAAAGAACTGGAGATAATGAAATCTCTAAAATTACCTAAATTCCCAGGAAGGCAGTATGACTAAAATGGCAGTGCCAATGCCTTCACTACCCTAGTGAAAGTGAAGGCATTCACTCAAGAGGAAGATGCATTTGATGATGTCTTCCTATAGAAAGAAACATTCATAGATGTGAAGAATATGGCATCACTACTTTTTGACCTAGAAAATCTTGAATCCTTTCATGAATACAAAGAAAGGAGATTGTTAAAGGTCCCATTGGACAATTTACATATTGAGCCAATAAGGGAGGAAACTCCTAGCATAAGCCTAGAAGAGAGCTCCAAAGAAACTTCTAAATATGATTTCAAAGCAAAATCCAAGAGAAGTCTACTAGGGAGTTACAGGACTCAGAGAAATAGTCACAAAATGGGTGAAGTAAAGCTAAGGAGTTAGATAAGGATACATCTGTATATATAGAAAAAGTAGTTGAGCAAACCTCAGTTAAAAAACAAGCTGAAATTCACTCCATCTCCACCCCATCAAAAAAAATCACTGGTGATTGATTTAGAGTAAAAATGTCAGCATTTTAATAAAAATCTCCATACAGAGGGACAAGGACCTGAGCTATAGACTCCACAACACAAAGCAACTCAAAAAATTACATTAGACAAAACTGTAAGTACTCAAGAGGTAGAGCACATTCCTGCCACTCCTACTCTGAAATTGTTTTGAGAATTGAGGAGATTCCTCCTTTATATGTGTTCTATATCCCAACCCACAAAGTTGTCGTTAAAAGGAAAATAAAGAAGAGGAATTTGGATGCTACAATTTCTACTACACCCAATAATCAATTAATGGTTATTTTCTAGAAAGATTCACCAATCGACCCATCTTAGAACCTTACTAGACTATCACAGTTTGTAGGAGCCTAAGCTACAATGATTATTAATAAAGAAATAGAGGTACAAATGTTGCTTAGAGAAAAGGAAAATAAAATTATGCTGTTGGAACAATAGTTAAAGAAAGGAAAATATAACCAACAAGCGGAATTGAAAATAGGCAAGCTCCAGCAAGAATTCGAGCAGATGCAAATAAAATATCAACCAAGCTTAGCAGAAAAGGAAGCGCAGATATAAGAAATAACAGATAAATATAAGGAAAGTCTGAAAATTGATCAATTTATAATTGAATTGGTCATCTTTAACTCCCATCTAATGCACCAAAATGAACTTCTATGTGAGAAGATATCGCAGTTAATTCCTTAGTGCGAGACTGGTGACAAGTTAATGAGTCAAGTCATTGACATAAGACTTGAATATGAAAAAGTCTTGAAAATATTTTCCAACTTCATTACCTAGTAGAATTCAGAGGATGGGAGGAAGGCTGATTTGGCTAAACTGTAGGAGTCACATAAAGAAATTCTATTTGAAGACTGGGATTCTCGACTTAGATGAGCAGAAAAGGAAATAGTGGTCGCAACAACAACAACAAATAGTATTATTGAAAACATTAATGAGAATTTACACAACACCAATCTTGTTGTAGAGTCTGTACCATCTTTTCTTCCAAATGTCAAACAAATCAAACAACAGTGGAGGCAGGCAATAGAGGAAAAAGAGGAAGCAATTAGGCAAATGACCAGGTTAGACTGCGAAGCATACTGGAAATACTTAGTTAAACCTTACAACCAATGGATCACCCTGCAATGCCTAACCACTTCCAGTCAGAAAATTGTAACAGCGCTGACTGATGTCGTGTTCACTTGGTAGTTGAAATATGCAATCCGTTGACCGACATAGCTCAAAATAGTGATGGACATTTGTGATCTCAAAGATCAAATGTAAAGGAGTTAGTCACCATGTTTTATCTCTATTTTAGTTTTGTTTTGCATAATTTGAGGAAGGTCATTTAAGCCTCCTCAACTATTTTTTTAATAATCTATTCTTAGGATTTATAATTTAGTATTTAAACCCCTCTCATGTATTTAGAGAGGGGTCCATAAATTTTATCAGAAACAATATTCAAAACATGCACCTTTGTCCCTTTGAGGAAGTTCTAGTGAAATGAATGGAACATGATTTATTTTCATTTTATCTGGCACATTCTTCTGAAATTGCACTTTTGTACTCCTAGATGGTGTTGGATTGATTAGAAGTATGCCAATATTATTGAAACACATGAGCATAACTTATTACAAATGGGACTTTTATCTTTTGATTTTGTTTTATTTATGTATTAAGCAATAATTTTTTCTTCAAATTGTTTATGTATGAAAGTTTAAATCTTGGTTAGCATTATTGCACTTTTGTATGGTGATGGCCTAAATTTTATGTTGAATATATGAATAATTTCTTATGCAATAAATATTTCACAATCGTTTTGGCTAACTATTTATCCGAAACGATTATTGTTAAAACGATTTAATTTCTTATTGCAGTTGAATGATATTTATTACCAATTACTCTAGGACATTATTGTAGATCTCATATTTCAATTTATTCCCAAGTATAGTCATAGCAAGATAGTGTTTAAATTAGGATATATGCATGTGATTATTAGTTTAGATTAGATTACTTTTAGCTTAAATATTCCTTCGAACTATCATATATCACCCCATCAACATTATCATAATTTATATTGCAAAACTAGTCCCATTATCTCCAGTTGGAGCCACTACACCAAACGGAAAAGGAATTGCCAACGAAGGTCTGGATCGGGTGGTTTTGCCCCATGTTGTAAGCAACGATTTTCGAGGCTTCAAGAGAACCTGATTATTTTTCTCAAAGAATAATTCTGATTATAGAAATTAATGAAAACATATATGAAGTTCATTATAAGCTTCAAAAATATCAGAACAAAATGAAAATTATGTTTGATAGAAAGGCTAGATAAAGAGATTTTAAAGAAGGAGATTTAATATTAAGATGGGATGCTATAAGGGAAGATAAAGGAAAGTGTAGAAAGTTTGATAATCTATGGTTTGGAGCTTTTAGCATTGGAGAGGTTAAAGGAAATAATACTTTTATCTTGTAGAACTTGGAAGGAAAATATTCATCATTGCCTGTCAATGGGAAATATTTGAAGCGTTATATCTAATATTGGCTTGCCTTCATTCATAAATGATTTGTACGTCACTAGGTTGTTTTATTTTATATGCAGTGTGTAATTTTTTTAATGGAGACCCCATTAGTCTGAGGAGAAGGCACATGGATCTACAAGTTCTCTACATTCTGCAGGAGGAAGCAGTCCCCAGTTGGAGTCGATGTTGTAACATATTTGGTTTTCATAAGTTAGTCATTTTTACAAAAGGAGGGTAAGAAATATTAGAATAAAAGAATAAAAATGCAATAAAATTTCGATGAAAATAGACCCCATGGATAGTAGAAAAAAAATTGTATAAGTGAGAAAATTTAAATGCCACTAAAAAAGGATAATATTTGCATTAGAAATAAATTAGGGTTTTTGTGTGCAGCTTGTTTAAATGCCACAACCTAATATTCTGGTTTGAATCATATAGTTTAACCATGATCAAATCATTTAAATTTTTGTCTCTAGATTAAAGAATAAGTTCACCAAATTGTTTAATCTTGGTGGAACATGAATTAGATAGGATAGAATAGGAATAAAATTGACCAACTATACTCTAAACTTGGTCAAACGAAAAATATTTACTAGAGTAGGGTTAAAATAGAATTAGAAAAAATAAAATGGCTAGTAGATCAAATGAACCTACTCATAATTATCCTTTAATTAGGATTTATTCATGTTTTGTAGGGTGATTAATTATATGTAATAAATTTATAAAATGTTTTTCTTCCAAAGTCACAAAACGACAAAATTTTATTGTCGCCAAGCACTATTGAGCGGCTTGTTTTTAATGGTGATCCTTTTCCTCGCCCAGGTCAATGGCGGTGAAGTCATTTTACACACCCTCCCTCCATTTTGCGTTGAAAGAAATGGGTGGGATGGTTCGAAATGTGGTATTCTTTTCGGTGGGCCCATTGTGACGCATCATCATCTCACAACTTTGTAACCCCGAACCCCCTGCTCAAAACCACTTACCACTACCCCCCACTGAAATCCACTCATCCTTCTCACGTTAACACATCATCTCGCCAATGATTATCACACCACTTCCTGTGCATTCCCTCCATTAATCATATTCTCCCACGTGTCCATACGCATTGCTATGTGCCCGTTACTAGGCTCCCACTATCCATTAATGCTCCCAAATCCTGTTTCTTAACTATTTAATCTTAATGGTAATTTATTTTTAGTTATAAATAAACCCTCCATTGCTTTCAGGCGATTCTCCTAACTTCATTGCCACTATTTGAAATTACAGGTTTTAAAGTTCGGCTCTTATAAAAGTATGTTAGCAACTGTGCTTACATTTTCAAGCAGATATTAGGCTCACTCGTGCCTACAGACATGATGCTTTATTGTGGTATCTATCCTATCAACATCATGTTACTCTTCCTCTCTGTTTTATCAAAATATGGCACCAAAGAGAAAATACCATCCCTCTAGCAGCAAAACCCCGACGTAGGAAAATCCTAAAACTTCTGATACCCTAGACCTTGACCATATCCCCTTAGTAGACCAGTTCTTCAGAATCACTGATACAGAGTGTGAACTTGGTTTGTTCTAATTATGCCATTGGGTGAAAAAAACTTACCACGATTGAGAGGATGAGATTAATCTATGGGAATCCATGTTGCCCATGTTTATGTTCCCTCAAACCCACTTATTCTGTGATTTGTTCATGTGGTTTCAGGATAGGTATAATCCCCTCCAATTAATGTTGTGGCCCATAATGGAGACATTTGATCTCTATTACACCTGAAAACATAAAAAAATGTTGTTAATTCTCGAGAATGACTCCCTTAGCTATTTCTCTGCTATTGTCCTCATGGATTTATATCATAAACTCACATTCCCCCAAAGAACTCAAATTTTTGAAATATTTCTTCCAAAAGATGTTGAGCTTCCCAACAATAATCCTCCATATCCAGCCTCTACGTTCCTAGAGAGAGACAAACAAATCATCTCCCTAGTTTCTTGCCTTTTAGGTTACTAGACAGACCAATGGGTAGATGAACCTATTCTAGGTTATATGTCCATCTTCTCCAAAGAGCACAAGCCAGCATTCATGTATAAGTACAATCCATTTTTGGATGCAAATATGCATGAAAAAATAATGAATATCACTACTGAGGGTGTGTTCAAATACTCTTTCGTATTGGTTCATATGTTGCTTTTTAAACAAGGAGACATGTTGTCAATAACTTTACATAATAAGGATGAATAAAAAATCAATCAATCAGTTATACAGTGGACCTCATTGGTCAGGAAAAACTCAACTAAGTTTAAATTTAAATATTTTATTGATTATTTCATTCATCCAGTTGCACAACATCTTAATAGCCAGAGTCAACATAGAATTAGCGAGGAGATAAAAAGGGTCTTGCACCTGAGTGACCAAGCCAAAATTGGAGACTCGTATCTTAACCATTATTATATAGATATGAGTGTATATGATTGTGAGGTCACTAGTAGAAAATGGCTAATTAATTACTAAAAAAAATAAAAAATTGCATATAAATTACTATTTTTCATTTGGTGACCAATAGTAGCTAATTTAGAGTATCTTATAATGCAAACAACTTTTAGTCGTTTTAGCTTAGTCATTTATTGGTTGTCTCAATTCTATCTTCTAGTAGTATATTTAGTCATAAATTTAGTCATTGATTTAGTCATTAATTTCCACAATTAATGACCAAATATACAACAAAATATATTACTATCTGATCACCCTAGAAAACCAATTAATGACCAAAGAAATATGACCAAAATTTTGGTCGTGTTATAAGATACTGTAAATTAGCTAATAATAGTCATATCTATGAAAATTTTAATCATCGTTTGAAACCAATTAATGACCAGAGAAATATGATTAAATTTTGGTGACATTATAAGATACTATAAATTAGTTACTAATAGTCGTATATATGCAAAACTTAGTCCTCATTTGTAATCACAAATTAATCATTTTCAGTAGTCATTTATCTTTTTTTGGTATTTCCATATTCATTATATAAACAACTAATTTAGTAGTTTATATTCATTTCCTTTACTTTCATAAATAATCATTATAAATGACTAATTTAGTCATATATTCATTTTATTTGTGTTCATCATTAATCAATATAAACTACTAATTTAGTAGTTTTAAATTGATTTTGTGTTCATTATTAATCAACATAAATTTGTTACCATGCTTTTACAACTAAATTTAAAAGATGTCACACAATGTGCATGTTCATCTTATATGAAAACACAAGGTTGCATATGTTAATTACAATACTAAACAATATCAAGTGCAACTATAAATAATTCTAACCACGTAAATTGTATTATATGAAATGTTAAAGCATTACAATGAGTTTCCAACTTAATATTGGTTGGACTACAATTTACACATGAAATGATGTTTAATCACTTCAACACATTATCATTATGTTGCCAAGGCATTACAGGTGAATTCACGAACTCTAGAGACTTGACCATCAGTCTCTATGTGTGTGTCATATTTGGGGTATTCCATCTAAGGGTATCACTAGATCGGTTCTCTTCTCTCTCTCTTTTTGCAGTTATCGCTCCATTGTTATTGCTTTGATCCTCTTTCTTCAATTCCTGCTTCTTACCGTCAATACTGAGTTCCTTTTCTGAAAACAAAAGAAGGTAAAATGCAGAGTGTAAGACATGAAATGCAATGAATGTTAGAATATAAACTAAAGTAGACTATAAATCTTATATACGACATATATCTCAACATCAACAATGTCAAAGCCATTTTTCCCCATACAAGCAAGAAACTTGAACAAAGTTTTCTTCAGTTGGGCATTAGTGGCCACTATAATATGGCCAAATGATGTGTATAAACAAATCAATTAAAAAGTCACCATATTAAATAATACCTTAATAACTTAGTATCCAACCTTCAGTGAAACCTTAGGCACAATCATGCCAACTAACTTAATGCTAAAAATATCAAGTTATAGATAACTTGTGAAAACAAATAATCTAAGGTGTGATGTTTAATCCTTGTCATTTTATTTGCAACAAAATTTCACTTTCTAATGCATGAACTTGGTGAAGTATATAAACAACATGTGCTCAAATAACAACATGAAAGTAAACTTTTATGATAGTCATGAAATTGTTTAATAGAAAATGGCTACAAGGCTTCCAATCAATATCATGTAATACTAATTTCATTTTCAAGCTTTGGTTTTTCTTTAAATGGACATGATACCAAGTATTTTTAATTTCATAGTTAAAAGACAAAACAAAATCAAAAGAAACGTTTAAAATACAATCAAACAATAAAGAGAGGATATCATGGAATGGACATTGCAATTATAAAAAATATGTTTACCTGTCCGTTGATGTCTTATCTGGCATTCCTAAAACATTTGCTTGCCCGAAATAAACATGAGTCGGTGAAAGAATCACAACATTAAAAACCATAGAAATCCCTCTTAGAAACATTTCCAAAGTTGATGGCTCAGGTGCCTGAAGGATCTTTAACAACAAATCAATCATATCCAATACATGTTGTGCATTGTCTCCCCATCATTTTGCTACTCACATTTCCTTTAACCTACCCACAACAGAGTCAAGTAACAATCAAACGAAAGCATTGATATTTGTTTTTATCTTTTATATCTATCAAATTTGAATTTGGTTTGTTTCACAAATATATTAATTTATATTTAAAGTCTTTGTGACATATGAGAAGGTATCAATCAAGCATGACATCAGAAAAGTCAAACTCAATGAGGTCCTCAAACAATTTATACAATATCAATATTTTTCTTTCTATGATATTTTGGGTAAAAAAATAAACATATTTGCAAAAGAAAAATCCATATATTACTTATCTTCAAACTCTGTATATGGCGTATTCTTAGGTAGCTTTTTAAGATGTTCCTCTGCCTTTACCAAAACAAATTGTAGCTTGGTAAAACTATGTATCCTTTCATTCAACACCAATCTATGCAAGATAAGATTCACACATTATCTTTCCCATTTCTCAACATGATGCATATGATAAATTTAAAGTTAGAGAAAACCGTTTTCTAACCAAAACAAATAAACAAACAATGCCTCTAATAAAACTTCATTCTATTATCAAAAAATGAAAAGAGAGTGGACCATTTTTGCTTCTTGACTTTACCTTTTTTTGTTATGAAAGTGCTCAGGCTTCAGGAATGAGAAAATGTGAGGGAAGTTGTAAATGTGAAAAAAGAATATGTTGATCTTTTTAGACTTCTTGAAGCAGTATCTTGCAACTTTTCACCCAACCTTTGGTCCACAGTAGGAAACTTAATACGAACATCCCCATCATGATTAAGGGTGCCATATTCTTCTAGAACATTAGTTGATCAATATTCCATTGCTTTGGGCTCTGAACTAGGCCTTGACAATTGGTTCATTCTTCCATATAGTTGTAATTCTTGCATGAAATTAGTAAGAATGCATATGGCTCCCTTATCTCCTACAATAATAGGCAAGTTGAGTTGACATTGTGTTGCCACAAAAGTTTCAAGCTTTTCAGTTTTCTGGTAAGCTTGAGAAGAATCACCCCAAGCAGAAGGGAAAAATGTATTCATATTCACTAAACATTCTATTCCACCAAAGCTTCCAACCAGGTTAGCATTGCAGCTCCCTGAAAATGCAGTGATTTTATCAACATCATTTCCTTTGGATTGATTTAATGATGTCCTCATAACAAGGTAAATTTTATCATACTAGTCTAATGTTGTGTTTTCAACAACCCTATCTGTCTAATCTGACCTCTCATTAATATGAGAATTAAGAGAAGGCTATTAATATAAATTCTTTCCACTTAGTTGTTTAAATTTATCCCCTTGCAATCCATAAAATATGGGTGGGCCTATATTGACATAAAGAATAATTTGACTTTTTCCATCACCAATATCTTGTTGATCTTGGAATGACATAAATCTTATTTGTGATGGGTTTGATTTAGAATATGAAGGCATTATCCATAATGAAATTTATGAGTGATGACCTTGAGAAAAAATAATTCCTTCAGACATAGGATGGATTGAATTCATGACACATGTTTGTAGCACACGATCGAAAAGAACATGAGGCGACGCCTGTTGATGAATTGACTGTTCATCAAAATATGGAATTTGTTCTTTGGGAATGGTTTGATGATGAGAAAATTGCTCCTTGAGATGAGACACCTTTGCTTGAGGAAAATTATATTGGTAAACATCATCTTGAGGCAATTTTTGATTATAATTATGAGATGTTGAAGAGAGAAAATCTATGTTATTTAGTAAAGGCTATGAACGAATGTTAGTGATTTGGTACAAGGAAAGACATGGGAAGCAAGGGAATTGTGGAGATTCCCTACAACTCTTTTCATAAATGTGACACGTCAGGGTGTATGCTTATTACACAATTATATTTAAGAACATGCACCAATTTGAAGGAAAGACTATTTTGGATGAAGGTGCAGTAAGTGGTAATTTTGAAATCTAGTACGTACAAGATGATGTAAGGAAAGTTTAATATGTTGAGGCAACCAAAATATTAGAACATGTATGCCCAAATCTAATCAGAAATGGTGTTAGCCACATTGTCAATGGAATTAAGGATATATGGAGTATGTCATGTTTCTTGAAACATTGATGTCATTATCTCAGAGTGGATGGTGTATTTATGTATACTTTAATCCATGTTTTGGTGATCCATATACCTGATAAATTTTGTATGCTGGCTATAATCATGACATCTATGTGTACACTTAGTTCTAATTATTTTTTTTGTAGTCACATGGTGGTCTTGTTGCATGAAATAGCTACATGTTACATGTTGATGAATGAGCTCAAGCATTGACTATAGTTTAGTTATTGATTTTGGATTATGAAGTTGAGTTTGTGAATTGGAAATGTTAGAAGAGAGAATTATCAAAGCTTCAATTAATAAATTTTATATTGTGTTTCTTCTTTGACTTGTCCAATGCACTCGGGGTAAAGTGCCCCACAACCCATAAATTGGAGACAACTATGGCCTTTAAGCATCATTTCTTCGCCTACACTAGTTCTCCATACAATACCATGTTGAGGTTTCTTAAGAGGAATCAATATATTTGGGAGTGTCCAAATTATTGAAGAGAAAGCTTGTTCAGATTTACATGGAAAATATTTTACATGCTCTCTTTGATGTTCCTTATTTTAAGCATCATATCAAGAGAGGAAAAATCATTTAGGACTTGTAATTGAAAAGCACTCTGAGAACTAATTTGGATTTTTTTGAGATAATATGGCTTTCCAAAGCAAATTTTTGATAAGGATTTGTTGTTTAACTCCAGAAATATGATTTTCCAATGAAATGCAACATTTTGTCACATTTTTAATAGTAATAGCACAATTTCTTGCCACCTTTGAAGGGTTATGGAAAATAAATGGTATACTCTATTCACATTGCAATTGAAAAGCACTCCGAAGGCTAATTTGGATTGTTCTGAGTTAATACGGCTTGCTATACATTGCAGGAAAACACTCTTCATTCAGAGAAGAATATTTGATGACAAAATATGACTCATTTTCTACATTTTTTGGTAGTGGCTTAATGATAATAATGCCAACACTTTAGGAATCTAGCATTTGAAAAGTACGTTGAATGTGAGCCTTTGACTTAAGATGTTGAGCATGTTCCTTGACACTTCTTTTCCACAAAGTGACCAACAATAAAACATTCTGTTTCTTTTCAACCTCTTATGTTCCTCATCCAATTGTCATTGTATTTCCTTATTTTCCTAAATTAGACTTAGGCTAAGTTACAATAACAACTTACTCAATGTTTGAGAAAATGTCCTCAGGAAACTTTGGGTGACTTTTGCATGTCTAGAGACGTAGACCTGTGTCGACCTAGCTGCAAACATCAACAACACAATATCCTATCTAACGCAAAATAAACCACTGAGATCGAGAATATTTAGACTCTCTTTGAAGCCTTCCTTGATCCGAAATCTCGATTCACTCACTTCAAGAATTTGATGCTTAAACCTCCGAGATTCTTCAGATTCCAAGAAGTTTCCTATCTATAAATAAGAATTTCTTCTTGTTTAAAAGAAATGGTTTTCTAATCAAAAAATCATGATTTTTTAAAAATATTTTTCTTTGTGGTGTTTGGTGTTTGTTCAAATGATTAGATCCAAGAAAATGAATATTCACATAATCTTGAGCACTATAATATTAATAGTAGTCTACCAAAATAAGAAGGGCATTTTGATGTCCAAGATTTAGGCACTCTTATTTTAGGCAAACACACCCTAGAAAGTTGAGAAGTAGATTTAGGCAAACATTGTGGGCATTTAGGCACTCTTATTCCTTCTATAAAATGCTGGTAAATCTAGTACCCTACAACATGTACCTTCCAAGGGATGTTTTCCTTCCGACAATGTCAGGGTTCATTCAAATTTTGCAAAATGGTGTGAGCTTTGTTTTCTTTATGCCTCTATCACAATATGGCCGAGTATGTCAGAAATTAGATAAGATAATTACTAACAGACTCAGAAATTGCATAACACTAAAAAAAATGTAGAGGGAGAAATAGGGATGTAGAAACTTCAAAGCAAACAACCAAATTAATCATTACAAAATGAGATAAAAAGAAGAGAAATAGCATGCTCATTAAGGGATGAACATATATAGAATAGAATAACTCAGACCTCTTTACTATTAGCATCAAAGTAATTTCAATCTAATTGATGCATTCCAAACAATAGAAATGTCCTTTTCTTTCCATTTATTAGAGAACGAAAATATTCAAATCACCTGGCATTGCATCAAGAGAGTCATGCATGATAGTTGCTCTAAGCTCCAAATCAAAATGAATTTCAACCCTTTGTTTCACAAAAAATATTGGCACTCCCTTTGAATGACGACCTTCAAACTATCATGCAATCAAGTTTCCAAGCCACCTTTCTAGCACTAGTATTATATCACATATGAAAAAAAACAATACTTTCCACATTGGAGCCCAGAATCCACATTTAGGTCCTTTCCCAACAGGCCCAGTGTTAAAGCAATAATAAATCAAACACTTCATATATTTACACATTCTTATTTGGGGAATAATATGATATAATTGTAGCGATACATACTAGTTAACTACCCCACATGTGAAAATGTATATTGTGATCTATCTACCAACTATAAAGTATCTACATATTTGAGTCAAAATTGAATATTTGCATCAACAACTGGTTTTGTTAGTCATAAAATTTCACAACATAAATGGAAAGAATTTCCAAAACATTACTTCTTATGCTCCTTTTTAATGAGTGTCTTCATAGGATTTAGATTAAAATTGTAATCAAGATGAAGATAATTCCAGTTCTTTCGGTGAATAATAATTTTCAACATATTGAAACATTGTTTATAAACTTGAAGCCCAACCTTTGCCCAATCTAGCTTAGTTTTCTGGAAAATGTTGGTAGCTTTAAGGGAATGAAACAAGTATTTCTTGTTTTGATCCTTTTGAGTCCTATGATGAATTTCATTTAACACGTAACATTTTAGGGGCTACATGAGATGAATCATTCAAGGAATCAAATCCATGGCACATGCAGCACAACTAAAGAACACAAAGAACATGCATATGTGTCATTCATCATAAAAATGCATACCACTATTCGTTGTATCAATCAGAAAAGGAGGAATATATTTCTCTCGTCGCATAAGACCTGATTGCATATTGAATTGATGTGGAGCAAAAAATAATGAAATACTAGCAAATGTTGTATTTATGTAAATTGGTGTATGGTGCAAAAAAGTTTCCATGCTTGCTGGAACAAAAAAATCATCGTCATCATCCTCCTTGTAAGTTTTCCCCTCATGGAGATTAGTCTTATTAAAGTAAGTTTGATGAATGAGAGGATCAAAATAAAATGTTTCTAAACCTAGATCTTAAGTTCTTATGTACATCACCATGGGACTATGATATTCACAAAACATAAATTTCTCAGGCCTATTGCTGTAGAGCCAAGGAAATGAAATTCTATACTCTGTCTGAAGCAGAGAGTGGATAATAAGCTTATTAATATCATAGAAATCATTCTAGTCTTCATCACCCTTCTCCATATATTGGTACAAAGGATCAAACTTTGGCCCTCCAGTTCTTAAAATAGACATGTCAGTAAAAGTTTGAACTTGATTCCAAAAATAAAAATTATGACAAGAGAAAAACAAATAGATGACCAAAGATTAACCCAACAATTTCTTGGGCACTTGCTTCATAATACCTAGTATGCACATATTCAATGCTTTTCTTTTGGAAAATGAATCCATATCAAAGAGATAGAAATATTTTTTATCAATCAATTCATGAAGTAGTATTCTTGTGAGGCAATGCAAAGTTTCCATGATGGGAAGTGATAATTGCAACCATCTATAACTAGGACCATTTATAAGTTTTGTTTTCAACTTTTCACAGGGGCTTGTTGACATGAAACCATGTGTATATAGCAGAATCTTCTTCCTCATACAGCTCCAACTCAATAGGTTCAAGAGATTCCACATCTAACAAATTGTGTACATAATTTAACGGAGGTTCCACATCATCAAATGGTGGAAAGTGCATTCTTTTAAAATGTCACCTATCTCTTTTTTCTCTGTGCATTATGGTCCACATTATACCCCACTGCAAGCAATCTTCCAATTTGGCACAATTGTTCATCATAAGACTAAAAAAAGAAAGAACAGAATCCAAATGTCAAAATAACATGAGCTTTACATGTTCCATATATATGGGCTCAGCAACCCTTGGCATTTAATTAGCAAAAGTGATCAGCCTAGTTATGTGATAGAGTACGCTCAAATCCTGAACCTGAATAGGAAACATTTATCAAATATAGAAAGCATAAAACACCAAATGCACTCCTGTATTTCCAGAATAGGAAACTAAATAATATAAATACACATAAGGATTATAGTTTAGGAAAAATATATTAGGATAATGATTAGTTACTAATTAATGGGTTTCATGAGCAAGGAATTTTATTTTTATATGGCTCCCATTGTGAGCCTTTAGGATTTTTTATCTAGTCATTAAAATCAAAGAGAGTCAATTTAATGTATCAAGAACCCTTCTTGGGCATGTTACAAATGTATATAATTCAATAAGATTGTCAGGTAGCCCTCCAATACAAACACAAGTGATCCTTCTTCAAGTCAGCTTCAAGATGAAATATAGAACTCATGTTTGATCATCTAAATTGGAGACACAACTCTTCATATGGTCATATCAGCTAATATACATGGAAAAAGTAATATAAATAGGCAACTCATCCTATTCCACAATCAAGAAATTCAATTCACCTCTGAAATTCGGTGGGTAATTGCAAAGACAAATTTGGTGAAGGAGCTCGGATAAGGGTACAAGAACTCATGCTAATTACAGATATTGTTGGATTGTGTTATATTCTTGCCATGGCTAGCCCCTATATTAGGTGGGTAGACCTACCTATGGCTTTTTGCATGCATTTTTCACATGGTTTTGGGCACAATGGTTTCCGGTCCATGGTATTTTGTAGATCCGATCAAGGGAACTATGGTTATGTTCTAATCGAGGGTTAATGGATTGGGTTTTATGGATGCTTCAACATGTATATATGTATTGTAACATTGAAATGAACATAATGAAAATCAATATGGTAGTCTTGGTTTTGGGATCTAGGGGAAAATATTTGTGTATAATTTTTTATGTGTTATACTCTTGCCATTGTTTTTTTCTATTTTTTTGAATTCGTATGTAGGTAATTTATGTACGGGGTTAAAACCTACAGATAGAGTTCAGATAGAAATTTCAAAGACAAGTATCTCGGTGAAGGAGCTCGAATATATTAGAAAGGTAATAACAATGAACAGTTTGGATGAAATTACAGTGAGATGCTATTATAGTGAATTGTTTGGATTTTATTACAATAACTACAATAACTACAGGTTTTGGTGCACTTATAGTAATGGTTTCGATGATCTTAAAATCTTGGTACAATTAGAGTGGAGCCTATCATAGTCTCGATGCTATCTCAGTGGAGATACCTTAGTGCTACTACAACAAATGATCTCGATATTGGTACAACAAATAATTCTGGTGCTACTAACCAAAGAGATGACGAGACAAATAAGCTCTGAATTCAAAGAGGAAGTAGTAGAAGTCTAGAATAAATGCCAAAAGTCTTGAAGCTAAAGAGGATCAAAGTGTAAGAGGAGTTCTATCTTAGTGTTGGAGTGGCACAAAGGTCAAGGGTATTGGTCTTTGCATCCTTCAATTGGAATCTCTATAAGAAGAATTTGTGCAAGTTTTCCTCTCAAAGAGTGATAGGTTTTGGCCCTAGCTGATATCCTACATTCTGTGTCTCTTGTCAAGATGAAAGGAAGAAAAATATTTCTAAAGGTTGGGATCTCGCACCAAGGATAATGGCCCAATTACAAATAATTTTTTATGCACAACGCTTTTGCTATTGTTGTTAATGATGCCCATTGATGCTACTGTTGTTGTTGTTGCACTTGTTCCCATTGTTTCCTGCTTCTATCGACTTGCCACTATATTGTTGTACCCAACTGTTGCTGTCACTTTCCCTGTGCCATGCAATTTCCTCTTTTGCACTTCGCAAGTCTCACCACTACTTTTTTTTATCCATTTTGTTCTATCTATTTTACTCTCGTGATGCTACTGATTATGACGACTATTGTTTCATGATCCTTCCCTCTACTCAAACTTTAGCTATGTCAAATCATCAACATAGATTCCCTAATCTCGTCAACAAATTCTTCGAATACTTATCCAAGACACTGCCACACTGCCCCTTTAATTTCACTGCTTACTTGAGTTCCTTTAGTTCCTCAAGTTTTACTTCTTGTAGGTGTTTGCTTGTATGGGCCTAACCTAGGTTCAGAGGTGATTTAGCCAAGAAAATAGTGGTACTATTGGCCCTTTTGGAAATAGTCCATGGAGTTCGGACTGAGGTCTCACTGGAAGTAGTATGGGAGGGTGCTAGAACTAGGTTTCTACACCTTGGGGATGTCTGATGGGCTTCTAGAGGTTGTCGTTTTTGCACAGCCCTACTCGGGGCACGACTCGTATAATACCAAGGTTGCTTACTAATTAACCGATTACTTAACTTGTGTGTGTAAGATTTATGGTTATTACAGCATATTCAACAATCATATCAATGTGCATGATACATAAACTAATATAAACATAAAGAAAATAATGCATATCAAATACACAGAAATAAGAATCAACTTCTCTTTATTAATCTTCAATCCTGATTACAGGCTTGACATCGTTGTGCACACTCAGCTGCAGGCATCCGTGCACTCAGCTGGAGACTCTACTAGGCCTATGCGCACTCAGCTGCAGAGCCTCTTCCAACTACTACAACCGAATACACTTAGAATCCTACTATAAGCTCGAACCATTCCTTCGCTACTCACTCTATCATCCACTATCTTCTCAACTGAGAGCCTAGATCTATTTATAAAATCTCATGGTCTGCGTATGATGGGTAGGCCGACATGACTTTACATTACATTACACTACTTTAGGCAGACAACCCTATGACTTAACCTCTACTGCATGCTCTGCGCCTACAATTCGCGGAGTATTACAAAAGATTTGACCAAAACTTGGGCTTTGAGCCCCAAAACCTGTTGTGGGGGGATTCCATGCCCAACATGCCCCCAACACAATCATCGTGACTCGTCCCGAGTCACTCTACTAGTCTGGAGATCATGGCACGGAGCCCCTCCAACTATTCTCATACTGCGCGAAGGTCCGCAATGTCGTGTTCTATTATTTGTTAGACCTATTGTATTCTTGCTTTTGAGTCATCCATGTCTGAATCGTGTCGTTTCTTTGTTACCAGCTTTTGGTGCATGTGTTTATAGTCTGACACCTTTGTCTGGCTCCTCGATTCATGAAGACTATGCTTTGGATGGTTAGTTAGATAGCCGGCCCACCCATGTAGGGCTTCAAGTAACTATCATTTACTTTTCCTGGGAAGGGTTCTCAATTAAGTTTGACTAGGTGGACCGCTCCTCTGTCTGTGACCTCCTTTACAATGTATGGTCCCAGCCAGTGCATTCTAAATTTTCCTAGAAATTTTTTAAATTTACTGTCATACAGTAGCATTAAGTAATTTACCTTGAAGGTGTGCAACTTGATATGGTGATCGTTCTAAGCCTTTTCATGCTACTTTTGTACCTATTAATGAAATCCAGTTAGAAACCATTCTTCCTTGAGTTATTCTAATTGCGTGAGCCTTTCTTCGAGAGCTTCGTAGTTTGTCATGCCTGTGAGCACTGCTATTCGCAAACTAGGTACGATGTATTCCACCGGCATGACAAATTCCACACCATAGACCAATCAGAAGAGTGTCTGTCCTATCGATTTCTTGCACGTTATCCTGTATGCCCATAACATAGTAGGTACGCGTATGTCCCAGTCGTTCCACTTCGCATTACATACTTTGGTCATCGTAGTCTCCAGTATTTTATTGAATGGCTCTATTGTGCCATTGGCCTGTGGGTGGTATGGTGTACATTTCTGATGATACACCTAGAACTCTTCCATGAGTGCATTGATGTTTCATTCAGGAAATGTGTTCTGCGATCATTCATTAAGATTTTTGGACAGCCAAATCATGCCAACAAGTTTTCGGACAAAAACTTTGCAGTCATGGCGGTCGTGCATTCCTTGACCGGCTGCACTTCCACCCATCGTGTCAGGTACTCTATCGCAATGATGATGTAGCACGTCCCCATCTTTTCGTGAGGTTTGATTGGGCCCAAAAAGTTAATTTTCCATTTCTCAAATGGTCATAGTGTCATTTTAGTATTTAGTGGCATCTCGTCCCTTCGTGATGGTTTCCCCATCCTTTGACATATATCGCAAGCCTTACAGTGCGCTTTTGAATCTTGGTGCAAGGTCGACCACCATAACCCTGTAAGAAGAATCTTTTGTGTGGTCGTGCATCTTGCATAGTGTCCTCTTCCATTACACTCATGTGCTTCTGCGAGGATTCAACCGTGTTCAAATTCAGGTACGTACCTTCGCAATATATCATCATTGCACATCTTGTAAAGGTGCCTCGTGATGATAGAAAAGTCCACCGCATGCACCACCAATTCCTTCTTCTGTTGGATTGAGTACTCCTTTGGTGCAGTTCGTGTTCTTAGAAAATGGATTATATATTCGAAGTCTCCATCTGTGACGCGCACTGCAAAGAGCTGTGTGTTGGGTAGTCCCTCCTCCAAATTAGTCAGTTCCTTGCCCGTCTCAATTCATGACAAGTGGTTTGGTCCTGTGTTTAAGCATCTTGGTTTGACTATGACCTCAAAATCATACTCCTGAAATAGTAAAAGCCATTTGCATATTCACCCCCCCAACACAGGATTTTTCACCAAGTATTTCAATGCAGAATGGTCGGTATACATCTTGAAATGTCCTCCAACTAAATAGTGTTGGTATTTTTGGAGTGCGTACATCATTGCCAACCCTTCATGCTTGGTGGTAGAGTAGTTCTTTTCCGATTTGGAAAATCTTCGACTAAGAAATCTGATCGGGTTATCTACACCCTCCACGCCTTCTAGTGTGAGTACGGCTCCTAACGAAATACACGACACATCAAGATGTACATGAAATTCCACGTCCCATTTCGGGAAGACCAGGATTGGCACGAAGGCTAGTTTCCCCTTCAAGACATCCAAACTCTTCATGCAATCATCATTCGAGCAATATGTAACACATCTTTTTTTAATAGATTTTCCATTGGCACAATTATTTGGGCATAAATTTTGATGAACTTCCCATAATATCCAGTGTGTCCCAAGGTAGCGTGCAGTTGTTTAACACTTCACGGTGCTTCCAAGTTTAGGATAACAACAATATTTGTAGGGTCCACCATCAGAAATTGTTTGTAGACCACATGTCCCATGACGTTTCCAAAGGGGTCGAGGAATGTGCACTTCTTAAGGTTCAACGCAATCTGGTGCCGGTGGCAAGTATCCTGCATCAAACATAAACTTGCTACATGGTGCTTAACTAATCCAAAAATAGTCTAGTCATCCAAATAGACCTCCAAAAACTTGTGGATGTATTCCTTTAATGCAGCTACCACGATGCACGAAAATATATGTGGCATGTTCTTCAGTCCAAACGACATCATGGTGTATTGAAAGTAGCCCCATTCTATTGCGAAGGTCATCTTGCTCCTATCTTCCGGCAAGATCTTGATCTAGTGTTGCCCTGAGAACCCATCCATGAACGAGTATGCTTCCTAACTGCCAACATTCTCCAGTACTTCATCTATAAATGGTGTTGGGAATGGATCGTGTACACAAGTATCGTTCATGTTCTTGAGGTCCACTCATATTCTTATTTCGCCCTTTTGTTTTTTCTCATGTACTACCATAGGAATCACCTAGTCATATTCTTCCACTGGTGTAATTGTTCCAGCTACAAGTATTTTGTCTATTTCGTCGCGAACCTTTTCTTTGTACTTTGGGTTCAAGCGGTATGGCCGCTGCTTAACTGGCTTCGCATCGGATTTCAGGGTGATCTTAATCATCCCTAAATCACCCACGATCCCTTTTAAGTCTGTAATTTTAGTTTGGAACAAGCCTTGCTATTCACAGAGTAGCTTAGTGACTTTATCGACCATGGCTTCATCCCAATAGTCCCCAACGTTGCGTATTTCGGCTCTGGCTTTGTTCCAATGTTGACCTGCTTTGTATTTAATAGCGCAGTGATGTCAGTGTCTTCAAGTGATGGTCTGTGAATCTCATGAGAGCCTTCCGTTTCTAAAATGTTAATGTTCCGTGTGTCCTCATCATCCTCTTCAACATTTACATTATAAAACTCTAGTGCGCCGGTAAACTGTGTTGCCTAGTCTGGCTTAAGTACTCCCATTGGTTCCTGTGGTATTTTGAAGATAACATCTTTTACTTATTGTAGCGCATCTTCAATAGTATCTGACCAATGATCTTCAAATGTGAATGTTAACAAGAGTCTCTCGCGCAAGATATCCCATTAGCTCGTACCATGGCATAGCTCTGTCTTAGTATACCAATTCAATGGGATGACATCTAGGGTATGGTAGAATAAATGCACCCATTCATGCTATGGCTCTTCCCCATAGACCTTGGTCCATTTCGCGAGGTGCGTGCATGGATCATCTCATCCATCATATTTGCCTACTAGTTGTAACTAGGGTTTTCCAAAACATAGGCACATAATCCTTTTGCATCTGCACTAGTCCTTGAAATCTCCCTGATGTGTACCCCACCATCATGCGGGTGTTGCACGCAGTGCCCACTTCAGCCCATCGAATCGTTGTTCTTCAAGCACTGCACTTTCGAATTTTCTCATAAATTCATCCATCACTGAAAATCCATCATATGTCGGCAGCTCCCTTGCCTCTGTTGTCACACAGCTCAATGATCTGATCATCATGTTGCAGGTTCAGCGTTGTTACTTCATGCAACTAATTCTACCATTGCTCTATCTCTTCATCTGAATTCCAAGTGCAGGAGCTTTTGTGCTCCCACGAAATCCTTCTATCTACAGTCAGATTCACCCAATCCTCTCCTTGTGTAGTCATCTTATAGATACAGTTGAGATCACCATCACTATCATCGTCACAAACCGTTTCAGTGTATCATGCTCCTTCGGCTAGATCTAGTGGTACTATTGGTAGTGACATTTTCTCAAAGATCATTTTGTGCTTCTTCAGATTTATGACTCCATTCATATCGGTGGCCCAATATATTCCTAGTAGCGTGGGATAGGGATTGTTGTCATCGACAATCTCTATCACTCCAAAATCTTCCTGTGCACTCGCACCTTCAATATCGACTGTCACCCCTTGCAATCTTCCCATGGGAAAAATATTCTATTGGTTCGCCATTCGTAACTGAATAGGGGACCATTGTAACATGTGTCTGCCCATGCATTCCCACGTTTTCTTTTGTAATACATTCGCGTCTGAACCTAGATCTAGGATTACTTGATCCATTTCGTACTCACCTATTTGTGCAGTCAACCTCATCTCCCTTCTTGTGCACAATGCATGCTTTCCAAGTTTTCTGACCACGCGTGGTTCTCCTGACCCTGCGCACCTAGTGATAAGTTCCTATATCCCTTTGACTGCCTTGCTGTTGCACAACAGTTTCATGCATGTCTCTAGAAAGGTAGTGAGCATTGAAGGATCTATCCCTAGTTCTAGTTGATCCTTACTACCTGAAGTGGAGGCATCCATCAACCTCTTCTTAGCCTCCATGAATATCTCCTTCACGCGTTCTAATTCAAACTCAGGTTCTTTTGTAGGAGCCTTGCGAACCCACATGCTTTCTTCTAGCTGCTTCCCTTTATGATATCCCATGGTCATACCACTCCTGAGCATCATATTTACATTTGGGTCTTCTTCACATGGTTCAGACCTCATCATTTGTAAATTATGGGTCTGAGGGGGTTGTACTACCCCATTTTTGCACATCCTCGCTACCAGCGAAGGGAAATCTTCTGCCTCATGATCAAACTAATTAGAGTACCAACATGATATCCTATTTGGGTTCATACAATCAAATTTATAATGTCCTGGCCCTCCGCAACTGTAACAAATTATCTTGTCGCGACCCCTTCATGGTCCCATTCCACCTTGACCTTGATCACACCCCTCAAACCTAGTGCATGCCATCCCTGCATTTAGGTCAAGGGCTTGTGTTTCGGCCTACACCTTGTAGGCAAGAGTCCAATCCATCATTAGTTCATAGCATCAGCAGGTGCGTTCACCATGGCCTACCGACCTACATAAATTACAAAACAATTGTTGGGATGTCTACGCATACTTCTGCAAAAGATGACAATTATTCATGGTATATTTTCCTCTTATCTCGACACCGCGCTCGACCCTGCCTGTGCCTCCAGTCTTAGTGGCATTGTCCCTCACTCTACCAAGTAGGTCACGAACACCGGACAGTGCTCCTTGTCGTGACCTTAGCATTTGCATTTTATGCACCATACTTCCTCGTGCACCTTTGGTTGAGTTGTCCTATCCTGTTTCAAACTTTGCATCTCCAGACACAAATTCTATAGTTGTGCATGGATTTTTTGGATGCCCAACCCTGGGTCTTGTAAAGGGGTCTCATGCAATATCATTTCCTTCTCCAACCCCTTGGCCTGGGAGGAAAGTTTTTGCTGTGACAACACCATCCTTAAGTGTGGCATAAGTGAGGCCACAAACCATGCATAAAATTGTGCATTTATTAATGTCATATTGTCTTCTCTTATCGTACTCTTCAACCTTTGGTCCAGATCCTAGGGGGTCTCGCCCAGGAGCATCGCAATCTCCTTAAACCAGATGGTTGATTGTGTCTCTGATTTTGGCCTGCTAAATTCCCTGTTCAGCGCGGTTTGGATCTCTGCAATTCCTACATTTGGGTGGTCATTAGAATGCTTAATATACCACATTAATGTACGATCCTACACCGCATTCACCAGTGTAGACTTTTTAATATTATCATCCACGATGCCCTGTGCTTCCCATACTACTCTTACCACGAACTAGAATTGGTCTGGATCTTCATTTCCTACTCCTTTGAACACCAGTATTTGATCGCACTCGCCATACTGAACTATAGTGGTGGCGGAGGTGGAATGGGTGGAAATGGAGGTGAGGGGGGTGAAATGGGTGGTGGTGTGGGTGGGGGTGGTATACGTGGAATTCTCTATCTTATCAAACTAACCACGCTTCTCAGAGAAACTTTCACAAGCTCCTCCTCGCTTTCCCACAAGGTTGAAATAAAGGGACTGTTTTCCAACTCCTCACTAGTTCCATTTCTGTAGATATTCCTGCTTCGCGTAGTCCCAAACATTAATTTATTCACATAACCTGATTTTCACACAATAGCGTCTTATTCCAAGTGATCAAAGATGTAATATACTTACCTTGTGGCCCCTTGAGAAAACGTTGCTCTGCCTCACTGTAGCTGACGGTCATGTCTATCACAAACTCAGTGATAAATCCTCCTATTATTCGGTCGACCCAGTGGTCCACAGCTCGCACTATTTTATCTTCTGATGCTTCTAGTCTATGCACCTGTTCCAGAGTCTAGACTATTGGTTTCTCAAGCCTACACCTTCCTTGACTATCTACTAACTTTGTGATCCACTGATACAACTCAGACAAAAAATATGCAAAGAAAATTTCATGGATTTCAGTATATAAGTAGCACTCCAACCACTGTTCCTAAATACTCGTAGATTTCTGTTTTCCTGTGTCACGAACTTGTGAATCTTCTTGTCCAAAAACTCTTCAATTTCTTTCATTCTTGGATTCTAGTGGCACGACAACATACATCCTTTATGCAGATCTCCGTCCCAACAACGAAACCATTTGTTGGCTTGTATGGGTTGACCCAGGTTCAAAGGTGATGTAGTCAAGAAAATCCCCATACTACTTGCCCTTTCGGCAATAGTCTGTGGAGCGCGGACTAAGGTCTCACCTAAAGTAGTATGGGAGGGTGCTAGAGCCAGGTTTCCCCACCCTGGGGATGTTTGATGGGCTTTTAGAGGTTCGTTGTCTGACCCATCGCTACACACACTTGCTATTCCTTCACAACCTGTGCTGCTGTTTTCGTGCAGCCTTACTCAGGGCGTGACTCGTATAATACCCAAGTTCCTTGCTAATTAATAGATTACTTAACTTGTGTGTGTAAGATTTATGGTTATTACAACATATTCATCAATCATATTAGTGCGCATGATACATAAAATAATATAAACATAAAGAAAATAATGCACAACAAATACAAAAAAATAAGAATCAACTTCTCTTTATTAATCTTCAATCATGATCACAAGCTTGACACCACCCTGTGCACTCAGCTACAGGGGTCCGCGCACTTAGTTGCAGACTCTACTAGCCCTCTGCACACTCAGCTGCAGACCCTCTTCCTACTACTATGACCCAATACACTTAAAATCCTACTCTAAGCTTGAACCATTCCTTCACTACTCACTCTATCATCCACTATCTTTTCAGCTTAGAGCCTCGCTCTATTTATACAATCCCAGGCCGACATGACTTTACATTACATTACATTACTTTAGGGCAGACAACGCTATGACTTAACCTCTACTTTACACTCCGCACCTGCAATTTGTGGAGTCTTACAAAACCTTTGACCAAAACTTGGGCTTTGAGCCCCAAAATCTGATGTGGGGGGATTCCATGCCCAATAGTAGGCTTCAAGCATAACCGTGTTGTCACAAGATTTTCTTATTACTTTATGTGTCAAATAAATAATTCTTCCAAATGAATATTTGTTAATGTTTTAATTGTTGTACATATGGGGTTGTTTGCACTATGATGATCTCCCAATAGGTCCCCATATCTAGACCAACCATGCTTCAGGGTGATGAGACACATAGTTCCATTGTTATAGTATCAAATATTTTCCACTCTATCATATCACTCTACAAATTATGGATGGATGAATTTCTACCTTACAGACAGAAACAATCTTAAAAAATTGCCTTTATACAAAATTAAGGCATATAATTAATTCTTGATACTTGTAATACTAAACAAGATCTACCACTCAAGATTCACTCTTTAGATGAGGATGATCTATTATTGTCCTATAAACATATCATCAAATACGGATCATTTTTCATCATAGGATGAGAATTTTGATCTTGACGTCATGAAACAATTTCCATTAGTTTAATTACAGGTGCCATCCAAATATAACTTGTGAAGAGATATTACTCTACCCTCAATGAAAAGGCCAAGTCAAATTTTGACTGTACATTCTAGGGTAGGATATGACTGAATAATTAGACAACCATTTCATGGCATCATTAATTGGTCAAATAGAACTTCAGATCTATTTGACAAAAAAATGATTACAGTTAAAAATATTTTGATTTCAAAACACATTCTCAAGATCCCTTTAAGATCAACGTACTTCAGATGGATTCATAAGTTTTAAACTTCAAGGTGAGCATTGATATAGAAATCAAGGTTGAGGCTTTCAAGTGCATAGTGCTCAAATAAGGTGGAAATATTAAGGAGTGATGATTAGTATTGACCATTCTACAAGAGAGAAAAAAAATAGAAACCACCTTTAATGAAACCCCAAGTCCAACGAGTCTCAAAAAAAAAGATTCTGAAAAACCAAAAAATAAAATCCCATAACTTCTCCAGATTAGGTTGGAACATAACTTCTCCTATACCTAAACCTTAGATGACCTTAAGGGCATAAAGCTAGAGTGGCAGTCAAAATATTTGTGAAATAGACCCAACTACCAAGTTATTTCTCTGTTGTTCGTAAACCTCCAAAAATATGTTAATAACAGTCTACTTAGGGGGCCGAGTTTGGGTTCTACAAAAATCTATTTATAACAGTCTACTTGGGGAGCCAAAATTGGGTTTTGCTTGACAGATCGAGACTGATAATAAAGCAGAGCTTGTGACATACTTTGTAGTTGCTGGAAGGAGGTATGCTTGCTGGTGTATTTATCAAGTTTGAATCTGAATTCTAGTGCTTTGTAATAATTGTTTACTAGACTCTGTTTCATTTTATTGACTGTTGTCATAATTATGAGTTAAAACATTAATAAAAAAATTCTCATTCCATTGACATATGGTAAATATCCATGGTATTTTCTAGTTGAATGTTTCTAAAATATATGTTACCATCCTATATTGTCTCATTTGGAACCAGAACAGTGAAAGTACACCTACAACGCTCCGACATAAGACCTTTTGAATAAATGCTTCATCGGAAACATTTCATAAACTCATAAAAATCAGTGCTATATAGGAAAATTTCTTTCTGGGAATATTACACTTACAATTTTAATACTGTAGACCTAGTGAATGGTTAAGAGGTATATGATGTCAATGGGAAGTTGGTTTCCTTTGTGTACTAAAGAGGGTAGGCCCAAACTTTGGGTTCGTCACCACTGTTAACATCTGTAGGCCTTTATCACCCTTTGTTTGTAAAACATATTGGATTTAAGGTGAAAATTAGACTTCTTGTAGCTCACACAGTTGTCAAGGCATATGCATATTGTTGCATGAAGAGTAGGCTTGACATTATAGAATATCAAGTATTTGTACCATTTTTTTCAAATGACCTAACTCTCGTTGAATAATGTTGGATTGGGCTTCTCCAAAATCGTACAATTCTATATATGTGTGTGCTCTCAAAGGATTAAAAGCTATTTCTGGATGGAACTCAATAAATAGAGATTGGATCAGTTGTGATACCATATCTACATGAAGTCAGACAAATTATTCTTCGATCTAGCGGTTTGGATGCAACCCAACGAAGTTCGAGCAAGGAAACCCTTACACCCAAAATACCAAAGAAATGAATTCATTGGATACCAACATGTTTAGTTGCATCATGCTTCAATTGGAAATACAACAGAGGAAAAGATTCAAGGACCTCTAAATGGAAAGAAAATGAGCTTCTAATTCCAACTGAGTTTTAACAACTAAGGACAAGATAACATCAAATTGTTTCACAAGAATGTAAAATTAAATTATCTAGGCAAAGTAACAATACCTGTGAAACCTCAACAATTCATTCCAAATAGAAGTAAGTTGGCTCCCCAATGATTGGAAGCCTTCTTGCATTTCCACATTGGATACAAACGGCAAGTGCACATTTTTGGACTCAAATGATCCACTCTCTTGCTGCAAGAGAATTGTACAAGAGGAATAAAAACAATGGTACATAATGATACAACCTCATAACTATGTATGTAAATACATTTGATTATACTATATATTAATCACATAAAATGTCAACCCCCATCCTAAATATACTTTAGAATACACACACAAAGGAACCCTACTAGATAATGAAATTTGGTATCTTTACCTCTGAGGCACTGCTTAACACATCTATTGATCCTTCCAACTTTGAATTCTCATTTTCAGTTACTTCATCATTTCCAAAGCCCATCAGATGTCCATTAAGTTTGTTTTTAACTAACTATATAATCAAATGTTATGTTTTATCCATATCATTAATTATTTGATTAATTTCCTTGCCAATATTTGACAATTTATCAAGAAGAATATCTCGATATGTGTAGAGTGCTTTCCATAAGAAAATATATTTGGAAACAACTTCGGGCTCCCCAGTGATTAGAGACTACCATCTTAAAAAAATTCTTATAAAATGTCATTGGGGTAACAATAGTTGTTTACCATTTAAGAGAATTGAGCAAGCATAGAGTGCATCATAATGAAATAAAGCATGTTACCAATGGTGAGATCTTAATAGAAAATTTGAATCTAATCTGATGTTATGTTAATAGCCATTAACTATTTCTTTTCTCAATTAGAATAAAAAGGAAGATGGTACATATACAAACATATAATATATGCATTGTTTCTGTAATCCTCGATGAAATTTTTAACACATAGAAAACAACGTAAAGAAATAACTCACAAAATGTGATATTCTGTGTCACCACATTGAGCAAATTCTTCACTCTGGAATGTAAGTAAAGAAACAATACTTGTGAAACCTCAAGAATTGCTAAAACTAAAAAATTTCAAATTTCTGCAATACTATACTTAACCTAGAAACACATAATATTGATAAAAATAACAAACAATAAAATTTGAACAATCAAAACAACATCATCGATTTTCTATTAAATTTGAAAAGAAAATAAATTAATTAATTAATTAATTAAGAAAAAAAAAAACTAAATTCTACAGCTCAAAACTCAACTCTCAAACCATAAAGGGCTTCCACTTTATATACTAGGAAGAAAAATAGGTACAATGAATCTGAATATTAGCACGATGCCACCTCTACTGGAAATATTAACTCCTAACCCTAATACATCTTCCTCACAAGGATAACCAAGCCAAATAAGGTGCACCTCTATATGCAGATAGACTAAGGCATGGAAACACGCATCCACCTAGAGACTTGTCCCCCTTCACTAAGTTAGGAATCCAAGTGCACAAGTGCTAGTAAAAACTTGGATTGCACCCTCTAATTGTACATGCAACTTCTAAATAAAGGAAAATATAGATTTCGAATTGAACTGTTGAATATGGAAAAAGCTTCTAAAAATGGAACTGGACTGCACATGCATGTTTTTGGCATCCACGCGCAGGTAAAATTTCACATTCATACAAAAGAGTCTAAGCTACACAGGTAATACTAAAACTCCCTTTTAGCAAATAATGTGTTCTCCATTAGACGAAGCCTCTCCTTGAACATCTCAAACTTCCCCTTTGCGAAGGGCTTGATCCAGGTATATAGAAGTTGTCAATATGTAGGAATGTACTAAAAAATCATTACTCCAATTTGAACCATATCCCTAATAAAGTGATACTAGTACCAGATATCAATATGATTGGATTGATGATGAAGCATTGGATTCTCAAATATTTTGATACAACATTGGTAGTTATATAAATCATAGTATTGTCCAAAGTTTATCTTTCAAACTAATCTAATAACTTGTGAAGTTAAATGCCTTCACAACTAGAAGAGTTGGATGCCATGTACTCCGACTCTATTGAACTAAGTGCCATTGAAACTTGTTTCCCATTAAACAAGGAAACCATACATGAACCTCAACAAAATAAAAACCCTGAAGTACTCCTCCTACCACTAGCACTACCTACTCAATCAAATCTATAAACCAATTCAGAATCAACTCTCCATCACCAAAATACCTTAAAGTACTAGAAAACAATTTTTTCAACAACACAATGAACCTACTCGGGCTTCGCCATATACTAGATCACAGTGTTAACTGCAAACAAATTTCTAGCTTGGTATTCACCAGATACATGAGGAAGCCTATGTGCTCCCCATATAAAGTGAATCAAATTAGAATCAAAATCAAATGGGCATGGTTTCTAGAAATAAGAAAAGGAAATTTGTATGTTGGATGCAATCGTCAAAAATGTATCTAGTTCTCTAGTATTAATTTCCATATCGGATGGTGTGTATAAATTCATTTAAAGGTGATTTCCAAGATGAGATCACTGCATAATTATTGCCTAATTTTTTGTTTGCATTATTTTTGATATACCATCTTAGAATCCAGTCTTACACCCTCCCATTCAGAGATACATAATACATTCCTTAGCACTCACTAGCCATTGCTTACCAATTTTGATCAGTAACAAATATATTTTACACCATGACAGTGTATTCATCTAACCCTCTTACACTCACTCTGGGTGTGTGGCTATAAGGATCAGCCCTTGAAACACATTAAAGTGGATTTTTTTAGAATAGCTATTTTTTTGGCTGCCCAAACATGTGATTATCTGCTGGGTACATTTTCTAGAAAGGGGGAATGCCCTCAATAGATGGGGAGGCCTTTCTCACCTGGGATGTAGCCCCCCCAAAAAAAAAAGAAATTGAAAAAAAATAAACATAAGAAATAAAACATAAGAAAGTTGATCCCCTAAGGGGGAGGGGTCTGTAATTACCCCTAGTCAAAGTTTCCTGTAATAAAGTCAATAGAGGAAAAATAAGACCAAGGGGATGGGATATGTATTCTAAGTTGAATGTTGGGAAAAAAATCCAAGTGGGAATCACTTGTTATTTATTATGGCTAAGGAAAAATTCACAAAGGCATTGCAAAGAATTCGAAAAGGAAAAATGCATTATTGGAATTTATTTATGAAAATAAAAGAAAATAGGAGAAAATGAAGGTGAAAAGTCTCAGGTTTCATGTGAGGAGGAAATTGAATGAAAATAGAGGAAAAAGGAAGAAATTAGAGGAAAGAATAAGAAGAAAGGAATCATAGCATCAGTTTGGGGCTTTTTGTAGTTTAGTTTTGAAGTTGGTTTTAGAAAAGAGAAGAGTACCAAGAGGAGAAAGCGAGCAATCAAACAAAGGAAGGACAAGGAAAACAAAGGAAAGCAAGGATCAAGCAAGGAAGAGATGGATCAAGTGACTTCGATAGGAATACTTGCAAGTAACAGATTTCATGTATGATTTCTTAGCTAGTTTTGGCATGCATGGTGCATGCATGTATGTATTTGGTTCATTTGTTGTCATTAGCATGGGTTTTGTGAGGTTTGACAATGCTTTTAGTATTTCCTTTCCATTTCTAGATAGCCATGGTGTTGTGGCGTTCATTCCTGGTTAAGATTTGGATTTTCAAAAGGTTTTGGATCTAGGTGAGGTGTTATCAAGAAAATCCCAAGGGTTGGGGGTGGAGATAATCTTCAACGCGAAGCCTCCAATAGGTGGGTTGCGATAAGAAAATCCTCAAGGGATGATGAAGGAATTCTTAGGCATCCAATCTCGATTTGGTTTTGTGATCTCGGGATCGATTTGGGTGATATCATGGTAGTGTGAGGGTGGAGTTGGTTTCCTAGATGACGATGGAGAAAATAGAGTCTTGTAGGGAAACAAGAAGCCTACCTCCCTGAGGATGGTTACAATGATGCAAGCTAAGTGCAGCCACAGGAAATGATATTTATTGTATGCAGTACATGTTTCTAGTGACAAAGGGAAGGAAGATGAGGATGATGAAGGCCCGAGGAGGTATCATGTCCTACAACAATTTCAATATGTTTTTTCTAAATATTTTCTAGAGCTTTCTCCTCATAAAGAGGTGTATTCCTCTATTGAGTTGATTCTAGGAGCAACACTAGTGTTTAAGGCACCGTGCAAGATAAGCACTCCTGAGTTGGTGGAATTGAAGTTGAAACTTAAAGAGATGATTGATAAGGGACACATAAGGCCAAGCATATCTCCTTGGGCTGCACTAGTGTCTTTTGTAAAGAACAAATAAGGTACTCTCATATTGTGCATTGATTATAGGCAGTTAAACAAGGTGAGTGTAAAAAACATGTATCCATTACTTTAGATTGAAGATTTGTTTGATCGGCTAAAAGGAGGAAAAATATTTTCGAAGATTGATCTAATATCAGGATATCATCAAGCGCACATCAAAGAATAAGACATCTAAAATATTTCATTTTTTACAAGGTATGGGCACTATGAGTTTATGGTGGTTCCTTTTCGTCTTACCAATGGTCTAACCTCCTTCATGTGTTTCATGAATAATGTGGTGTTCCCTTATGTGGATAAGTTTGTGATTGTGTTTGTTGATGGTATATTGGTTTATTCAAAGAATGAGGAGGAGCATACAAAGCACCTGAAAGAGGTATTGATATTGTTGAGAGAGTGTAAGTCGTATGCCAAGCTCAATAATTGTAGTTCCTTTCAGAGTTAAATTAAGTACTTAGGACATGTTGTTTCAGAGGAGGGCATAGAAATGGATCTAGAAAAAATTAAGGTTATCAGGGAGTGATCAACTTCGAAGAATGTGGATGAGGTCAGATCATTAATGGGACAAGAATGTTACTGTAAGAGTTTCATAAGGAACTTCTCAAAGATTGGTTATCCTATTAGATATTTGAAGAGGAAAGGAAAGAAGTTTGAATGAACTATTGAGTGTGCAAATAGTTTTGATTAGTTGAAATATTTGCCTACCAATGCTCTGGTTTTGAAGAATCCATATCATGATAAGGAATTTGTGGTTTGTGGAAAATCTTACAAAGAAAGACTTGGTGGAGTTATGATTGTAGAAGGGAAGGTGGTTTGCTATGAATCATGGAAGTCGAATCAACATGAGTATAATTATGTGACTCGTGATATTGAGTTGGAAGCCATCATTCATGCGTTGAATATGTGGAGACATTATCTCCTTGGCATGATGTTCATTTTGATGAGTGATCATAGTGTATTGAGGTACTTGTTTGACCAACCCAATTTGAATGTAATGCAAGCTAGATGGTTGGCTACTCTTGGTGAGTTTTATTTTGAGATCAGATATATCAAAGGAAAAGAGAACTGGGTTGTGGATGCTCTCAGTAGGAGAGTGTAGATGATTCATATTTTGGCCATGATCTCCTTTGGGATAAATTTACAATAGTGGATCTTACATATAGGGAAACATGATGAGAAGCACCAACAAATAAAGTAGAGATTGTAGCAACAAGGTGATAAGGATGACAAGTATCACCTGACAGTAGATGGTTGGTTAGATTTAGGAGAAGGATCTATCTGCCTAATAGTAGTAAATTGAAGAAGCTTATCTTGAGATAGTTTCATGTCAAGCCATATTCATGCCACCCAAAATACTAGAAGACTTTGACAGCTATCAAGAAGTTCTACTATTGGCCAAATTTGAAGAAATAGGTGGCTGTGTTTGTTGCTAAGAGCTTCGACTGTTAACACGTGAAAGTTGAATGCAAACATCTAATTGTTTGTTGCAGCCGATTCTGATTGCAGAATGGAAATGGGTGGTCATTTCCATGGAATTAATTACAAAGCTTCCAAGGACATCAAGGCAACATGATTCCATCATGTTTTTGGTTGATAGGTTGAGTAAAGTAGCTCACTTCATTGTAGTGAATTCTACTAATTCAACTAGTGGGTCATTTGAGATCCTATAGAGGATCGACCTCGTTGCATATAGGATTTCATTTTATGCATTTATGCATGTTCATTATTTCTTTCATGTTTCTTTGCTTGAAATGTATGATCCTGGTACTAGCCATGTAACTGATTGGCATATGATTTAGGTGGAACCCAATGGAGAGTTCCAGGTCTAACCGAAGTAGATTTTGGACAGGAAGATCAAAGTGCTTTGAAATTGAGCCATAAGTATGGTAAAGATGCAATGGAACATGCTCAGTCTTGACGATGCTACTTAAATGTAGGAAGATGTGATGAGGGAGGAATACCTTCACCTCTTTGTCTAAACATATTGTTTGTGTGTGTGATGCACTTAGAATAAAGAAGGGGTGAGGAATTTAATAACCCTACCCAGCCGTAGTGATGTAAATGTATGTACATATGATATTTAGGTTGATGAGTCAAGTACATGTGATTAATAGGACAGTGAACTGAGATATATTTTTGGGATCTGCTTGTCGATGTATATATGATTTCTTTATATTTTGGGGCTATCATGCCCAACTATATATACTTAATGGTTGTGAGGTGGAAGAGCCTAGAAATGTAGTTATGATGTAAATAATGCATAGTTACCAAGTTCGGTCGTACTGGCAAAAAGAATTCGGAAATTCACTGATTCGGTTCGGTACGACGAATAATTCGTCAGTGTCCAATTCGGTACAGGTCAGCGGTGAAAGATTTTGGTCAAAGATTTCTATCAGTTTATTTCCGGCGTCCGCTGTGGTGCTCCCGCTGACTTGACGAAGAGTGTGTCCACTGCGTTGTTCCTGCTGACTTGACGAAGAGTGTGGTTGTGTAGGCTCTATGTAACCATTGATAGGAACACTGACAAATCACTACTAAATAAAATCACAAAAGAATAAATCAAGTTTTTCAATTACCTTTTATAAAATAACCTAGGGAAAGTTGAGAATTGAAATTTTACAAAAATAATGCAGCTATTTTTTTTAGCTTTAGTGATATTTTTTTTAGCTTTTCGGGTATTTTTTTATGTGAGGATTAATCAGAAATTGGAAAAAAATAAACAATAATTTTATAACATAAAATAAAAATAAAAATTTAATAATTCTTATATTATTAAAAAAAATGATTTTTATTAAATTTTTCTATTAAATATTAAATATTATTAGAAATTTGGTTAGAAATTTGATTATTTTAATTTTAGCTTGATTTTGATATTTTATTATACATTATTTACAAATTATTCTACCACATAATATGGTATAATAGAAAATAAATTGCTAATACAAAAATCTAATTTTTTTATTAAATAATTAATTTAATTAAAAATAAATCAATATTATCATTGACATTAAATAATATAAATATACATATTGAGAGATGAGTTAGTAATTTCTATATAATTGCAACTAAAAGAAATATAACTTCTATTTTAACAAGAATTATGAAATAATGAATTGGTTGCAAATTGATACCTTTTTTATAAAAAGAAAAAATCTAATTTCTATATCGTGTTAAATGAATAACTCTTATAAAAAAATAAAAAAGATAAATCAATATTATAAAAAATTATAGCTTCCAAATCCGCAATTTTTATACAAAAATAATAGAAAAACAGTAACTTCTATATTACAAAAAATTATAAAATGGAAAAATTCATTATTATAAAAGATATAAAATGGTAAGTTTCCAAATCGACAACTTTTATAAAAAAAATAGAAAAAAAGTAACTTCTATATTACAAAAAATTATAAAATAGCAAAATTCAGTGTACAATGGATAAGACTTATAAAAAATAGAAAAAAAAAAAAGATAAATCCAATATTAAAAAAAGAATATTAAGTATTTGTAAGATGTATAATGTAGAATTTTTTCTGTATTAAATTTTATAAGGTTGAATCTTTTCTGTATCAAATCAAATTCGAATTCGAATTTGGTAACTATGGTTTAAATAACACAAATCAAATCAAAATTTCATTTAGCAACCAAAATTCCAAAAAACCAATAAATACAAATCGAAAAAACTCAGTTGAATTCAGTATCAAATATTTAAAACAATAAATACAAATCGAAAAAGCTCAGTTGAATTCAGTATCAAATATTTAAAACAAGTTTTAAAGAACTATGGATACGCTGAAGGTTGCTTACATGTGACTGCTTCCAGTCGTTTCTAGGGTTTGTAGATCTAAATCTCGATCAGGGAACAGAACAACATACTTCTTCATTTATCAATCAAACCTTGCAGAGCCTTTATCATCTGACCATGCCTCTACATTGAAATCAAAAGTATTAGCTGCCTTATCTAGATGGTTACCCGTTTGAATGCTGTGATTTTCGCTGTGATTATTCAAGGTACCCCTAGGTGCCAATACACAGAAATCTTCCCATTCGAAAGAGGGTTTCGAGGGCGAGATACAATTAATCATATTCATGTCTGTGTTTACTCGCATGGCTGCCATATCCTCTGAAATACTAAGTTTCATGTGCCTGGTCTTCATATATTGAATTCTATCCAACAGAGCAGCAAATACCTCGAAATCGTCTTCAGTACTCTCTAACGCCCTGTGCTGGCGTTTGGCATCTACTTGATCTCTTCCATTTTTTGAGGCCTCGGCCTGACTTGAAGCAGGCGATGATCCCATCTCGAACGTGAGTTCCGGACCCTTGGAATCCATGGATTCAAGTTATAACTGAATTCCAAAATATAGCCCTAGCCCCGAAAATTTGAACACTGGTGAAGCCACTGGTAGCCACTCAGAAGCCTGCAAATCCTGAGAGAAAAAAAATTAATAAGACTTTTCTGCCCATAAAATCTTTTACACAATTTTCTTCTGAAAATCCTTATAACATATAAAAATCTACATTCTGTAATGTCTCCACACAGGATAATTTTTTTTTATTAACATTTACCTATATGTAATTTTCCCCTACCCAATCATAACTTAGGAATTGGCTTTACTCTTGCCTCTTTTGCACTCCACCTGTCCTATGACTTAAGAGCTGATGTACGGTTATATCTTGGTTTACATAAAGTCTTATGCATGTAATCCACGCGGCATTCGGTTAATGAGTTATTTTATGATTTTTCTTCCGCCATCATGTGACACGCCTTATCCGATTTTTCAAGTGAATTAATTTCTGTCCGGTTCTATGCTGTACGAGGCTGACAGGCTTGTCTATTCCATTGTCTTGCATGGTAAACCTCGCTGCATCAACGGTGGGGATCACATCATTTAATCCAACGGTGAAGGGGCAATATGTTTTCGCGGGCTGCCAAGCTATATTGTCGACGGTTTCGGAGTTGGCCCATTTGGTTTGTTGATGCTTTCTCTCTGAGGTTCCGTTCGGGCTCCCCCTGTGCGCTCAGAACCGAGAACCGGCTTACAGTTCCTACGCGTGTTAAATTTGTAATTTCAACCGCGCCAATACCACCGCGGTAAACCTCAAATTCGCGAGAACCATATCGCACCGTTTTTTTGTTAAAGGTGGTTTCCGTACTGAGAGGCTCCAATAAAACCTAAAGCTGACGTGTGGATTGGGGTGACATCACCCTCTGACATTTATCGGATGATAAATGTCGGTCAGAACTTGGCATCCGATATGCGTCCTATTTGGTCCTCCATCTTCCGTCGTCCGATCGCAAGGAAGGTATACGGGGTCTGCCAAAATTAAATGCGTGGAGTAATACTTTGCCCATACCCCATGTTAATGATATGACATAGTTTTTTAGGTAATGTATTTAATGTCTTTCCTACGGCATGTAATATTTTTTTTACGGAAGTATGGACGTATTTACGATATGTAAGTTTTATTAAATTGCATACCAATCGCATGAGAGTTGACTTCGAGTTTTGGTTATGATGTGTATCGCACACGGGGAGGAGATAAACCGGGTTCGCAGCAAATGAAGAACCAGCGAATGAACGCACAACAGTGCGATGAAAAGAACAGAGCATGAAATTTTTGTATGTTGAAGTTTTTATTCATTGTAATGAGCACGCATGTAATTTCTTGTTTTTGAAGCTACATACGTAAAAGTTAGTTTTACAACAGTATATGTAAAAATGGTTTTACATCAGTAAATGTAAAAAGGGGTTTTACAGCAGTAAACCCAGCTCAGTAAATTCTCAGGTGAAAACAGAGTTTTGGTTAAATATTGTTTTTGGTAAATCCCTCTCAGCAAAGAGGATGAATATGTCTCAGTAAATTTATTTTAATGAATGGAAATCTTTTATGGTGGTGCAATACTCTGTTCAGTAATTTTTTTTAAAAAGCTCCTCTGTGCAAAAAGATCCTGGAGTAAAGAAAACAGAGCATTGTCTCTGTGTGCATGAATTATTGTTTTTGGGATTTTATTAGAAAAATCCCCAAACAGTGGTATTAGAGCAGGCTTAGGCTCTTTGCAGGTGACAAAGAAGCTGAAGGGAGGAGTCTTTTGGTTGCAGCAGTCAGTTGTTTTACAATATACACTCAAGAAATTGAAGCATAACTAAGGAAGCAAGGAATGGCCAGCACAAGCACTAGTATGGGTATGTTTAACACCCAGCTCCCACAGTTCAATGGGAAGAACTATGACTACTGGGCAATAACTATGAAAGCCCTGTTTGTCTCTCAAGATTTATGGGAATTAGTTCAAGATGGTTATGATGAACCAGCAGATGAAACTGAGTTTAATAGGTTAACTCAGGCAGAGAAAGATCTGTTGAAGAGCAATAGGAAAAAGGATTCAAAATTCCTTATATTTTTGTATCAAGCAGTGGACTAGAGTGTGTTTCCAAGGATAGCAGCAGCTAAGACATCCAAGGAAGCATGGCAAACCCTCAAGACAACCTATCAAGGCATGGAGAAAGTGAAGACAGCAAAACTACAATTGCTGAGGAGAGATTTTGAGAATCTCAACATGAAGGAGTCAGACAATATTGACTCATTCTTCACACATGTAATTGGTTTGGTCACAAAGATGAGGACTCATGGAGAAACCATTGAAGAAAGGAGGATTGTGGAGAAAATATTGAGGGTCTTACCCTCAAAGTTTGATGCTATAGTCACCACCATTGAAGAGACAAAGGATCTCCCAAACTTTTCAGTTGATGAGCTACATGCATCACTGATAACACATGACCAGAGATTGAGTAGGAATGAAAACTCATCTCTAGAGCAAGCCTTTAAGACCCAGATGTCCTTTGGAAGAGGAAGAGTTCAAGGAAGAGGAAACAAAAGAGGAAGAGGCAGAAGCCAGAACAGAGGTGGAAGAAGCAGCCCAGCAAATGCTCAAGGAAGAGGCAGCAATCCAAATCAGAACCAAGGCCAAGGCAGCAGCCAACAAAGAGAACAACATCATGCTCAAGGACAAAGGTATGAAAAATCCAATGTCCAATGCTATTATTGTAAAAATTATGGGCATTATCCCAGTGAATGTAGAAAGAAGCAGCATGATATGAGTAATAGACAAAATGCAAATGTTACTATAGAGAACATCAGCCAAACTAATATGTTGTTAGCTTGTAACATCGCTGAAACAAACAGTGAAGACATATGGTTTTTAGACTCAGGTTGCAGCAATCATATGACAAGAAATATAGCTCTCTTTTCTGCCCTAGATAAAAATATGAAATCAGAAGTCACACTATGAACTGATAGCAAAGTTTCTGTTATGGGAAAAGGGGAGGTAAAAATATTTACAAAGCAAGGAGAAAGGAAAACCATAGCAGATGTCTATTATGTCCCCGGAATGAGATGTAACCTCTTGAGTATTGGACAGCTTGTTCAAAAGGGTTACAATGTTTTCTTTGTGAATGATGTGTACCATCATGGATATAGCACCCAGCAAACGATGCATTGCTGAAGTGAAGATGACAAGGAACAGGATGTTCCCTCTCAGGATCAGGGCAGATTTGAAAAACAAAAATGAAATTGCAGCAGTTACCCAAGAGGCCTTCCAAAGCGTGCCAAAGGATGAAAATTGGTTGTGGCACTTGAGATTTGGACATCTCAATTTTGGAGGTCTAAACTTGTTAAGCAGAAAAGGAATGGTGAAAGGATTACCATTGATAGAGAAACCGGACAGCCTTTGTGAAGGTTGCATATTGGGAAAACAACATAGAGAAAGTTTTCCATCAGGTAAAAGCATAAGGGCAAAGGCGCCCTTAGAGATCATCCACTCAGATTTATGTGGACCGATGCAAGCTGCATCATTAGCTGGCAGCCAATATTTCCTAACTTTTATTGATGATTTTACAAGAAAGACTTAGGTCTATTTTCTTAAAAACAAAAGTGAAGTGTTTGAGAAGTTCAGAAATTTCAAAGCACTTGTGGAGAACCAAAGCGGGCTGCATATTAAAGTTTTGAGAACTAATACAGGAGTTGAGTATATCTCCAAGGAATTCCTAAGATTTTGCAGAGAAAATGGAATTCATAAACAATTTACAGCAAGGTACACCCCACAACAAAATGGAGTTGCTGAAAGGAAGAACAGGACCATCATGGACATGGCGAGGAGTATGTTGACGACAAAGCATTTTCCAAATGACTATTGGGTTGAAGCTGTAAATTGTGCAGCATATATTCTGAATAGGTGTCCTACAAAAGCAGTGATGAATAGAGTGCCAGAAGAAGCATGGAGTGGGAGAAAGCAAGGAGTCACCCACATGAGAGTTTTTGGATGTGTGGCCTATCCACACATTCTAGATCAGCTAAAAAGGAAGTTGGATAGCAAAGGGGAGAAATGTCTTTTCATTGGATACAGTGAAGAATCCAAGGCCTACAGGTTGTATATCCCATCTACCAAGAAGTTTTTCATCAGCAAAGATGTTCAATTGATTGAAGAGGAAGCTTGGGATGGAAGCATAGAGAAAACAATGAATGTTAAAAACTGTTTGTCTCATGATGAAGATGATGAGGAGGTGGCTGAAATGCATCCCCAAACAGCAATGCCAACACAAGGACAGCAAAGGACACCATTGAGGCTAAATTAGAGTGCTTCTCCAAGCACACCACAAAGAGGAAATTCAAGTGCGTCTTCAAGCACTTGCACACCAAATGAAAGAGGTAAAAAGTTTAGAAACTTAAGTGACATTTATGATGAAGGAATGAATTCCTTATTTGCCTTGTATTGTCAAGTTGATAATCCTATTCATTTCGAGGAAGCAATCAAAGATAAGAAATGGATAGAAGCTATGGATGAGGAGATGAATGCCATAGAGAGAAACAAAACATGGGA
>APFE031011241.1:51621-65112 GCA_000404065.3 Pinus taeda
TGGATCAGAAAAGCTTTGAATTTTTGAGGAAGTGTCTGGGTATGACCGAATGCCCAGCAGTTGAAATTAAAGGGGAGTGTTAAATTTGTAATTTCAACCGCGCCAATACCACCGCGGTAAACCTCAAATCCGCCAGAACCATATCGCACCGCTTTTTGTTAAAGGTATTTTCTGTACTGAGAGGCTCTGATAAAACCTGGAGCTGACGCGTGGATTGGGGTGACATCACCGTCTGACATTTATCGGACGATAAATGTCGGTCAGAACTTGGCATCCGATATGCGTCCGATTTGGTCCTCCATCCTCCGCCGTCCGATCGCAAGGAAGGTATACGGGGTCTACCAAAATTAAATGCGTGGAGTAATACTTTGCCCATACCCCATGTTAATGATATGACATAGTTTTTTAGGTAATGTATTTAATGTCTTTCCTACGGCATGTAATATTTTTTTACGGAAGTATGGGCGTATTTACGATATGTAAGATTTATTAAATTGCATACCAATCGCATGAGAGTTGACTTCGACTTTTGGTTATGATGTGTATCGCACACGGGGAGGAGATAAACCGGGTTCGCAGCGAATGAAGAACCAGCGAATGAACGCACAACAGTGTGATGAAAAGAACAGAGCATGAAATTTTTGTATGCTGAAGTTTTTATTCATTGTAATGAGCACGCATGTAATTTCTTGTTTTTGAAGCTACATACGTAAAAGTTAGTTTTACAACAGTATATGTAAAAATGGTTTTACATCAGTAAATGTAAAAAGGGGTTTTACAGCAGTAAACCCAGCTCAGTAAATTCTCAGGTGAAAACAGAGTTTTGGTTAAATATTGTTTTTGGTAAATCCCTCTCAGCAAAGAGGATGAATATGTCTCAGTAAATTTATTTTAATGAATGGAAATATTTTATGGTGGTGCAATACTCTGTTCAGTAATTTTTTTTTAAAAAGCTCCTCTGTGCAAAAAGATCCCGGAGTAAAGAAAACAGAGCATTGCCTCTGTGTGCATGAATTATTGTTTTTGGGATTTTATCAGAAAAATCCCCAAACAACGCAGACACTGGTGGATCGATCATCAATGCCCTAGGTAATGACGCACAGAGGTATGGTCGCCTTACACCACATAAACTTTGCGCTCCTTTGTTTAATGGCTCAAGATTGGCTCTCGTTGACACTAGGTTTTACATTCACAGGTAGACTTGTTATGGAAGCAACCTGCAACCTTGAGACAGTGTTATACACATACCGGTCGGCCCTAGGAGGGAAGTTCCTCGACAAGGAAACTGAGTTTATATTTCCTTGAATGTCGTCTGTTGTAGACGGCATAGCTTGTTCTGAGATTTAATTTATGTTATATGCTTGTGTTTGCTCAGGCATGGACGCCTACCTTTACTTGGCGGCCTTGCCATGACTAGGTAGTAAACCCATCTCAGCCCAGAATGGAATTCCAGGTATGGAAACTCTCCGGTTGTGGCTTTGCATGCTGCTCCAGAGATCTTTTTGTTCTGCCTCGAGGGCTCTAAGACTTTTATAAGTCAATGAGCAAGGGATTTGGAGGGTATTCCGCCCTGCCCAAGCTCCAGTTTGTACTATAACATCTTATGTAAATTAATCATTAGATTTTGGAGCCGACTACAGTTCTCTGTCCATCCTTATGTTTCTATATACAGGTTTCTGCACATACATGTGTTTTTTAGTTCTACAGGACCACAATTTTATGAGAAAGATGTATTATTTCTGTTAGTAGAGTTATCTTATTGTTTTAAACCTGACAGGGGAATTCCGCTCCATGGCTTCCCTGTACAAGAGCTTTCAATCTCTTTTATCTATGAACTTCAGGTTTTCCGCACAACTTATCTTCAGGTTTTGCTATCTATTAATGAGGTGATTGTACACACAACTTTATGGTGTTAAATATTCACTCTGTGTTTTGGTTCGCATGTAATCTTGTCTTTCTTTCCTCTTTTGTATTGGCCTGAGTCAAGCTCTTTCACACATCTTGTAGTCTTTCCTATTCTTTTCCGAGGCTACGTGGTTCTGAGTTCGGCATGGTGTGGCAAGGTTAGGACGGTGAGTTTGTAACACCACCCAAACTTGCGACTCCTCCTCGCTTAATTGCCAGCTTCCTAGGGTCTTCCCTTCTGCTGGTCTTGGTGTAATGGTGGTCTCCTGCCGCCACACTACTAACTAGCTCATCATTACGATAATTACCAACATTGTCACGGAAGCCTGTAGGGGATTCCTTGTTTCTCTTTCTTTAAATAAAGGGAGTTCCTGGTTTATAAATAAAAGCATCTTCGTGGCTTGGAAAGAGGATTATCCCACTTTAAACACTTATGACCTTTATATAAATCATGATTTCAACCTAAGAGCTTGATACTACTTGGGAAATACCGGCGCGACACTCGCTCTATTTCAAGTTTGTCTATGTTGCATCATGTTACCCTTATTCGGCTGCTTAGAGTTCCCTTGAGCATTTGTTATAGTTTTTGTTCTCAGCTTAAGGAAATTTCCTTCTTGTCTTGTATTCAGGTTCTAAAATTGTGGTTATCTTATAGGATAAATTCCTTTAGAGCAAAAACTACTTTTGTTTGCCCCTACTACATATAGTCAACAATCAAGTCTACAAGTTTGTTTAAATCTTGAATCTGAGGAATAGTTTTATCCCACATATGTGGTTACGCTATAGGATATGAGTCAACAATCAAGTCTACAAGTTTGTTTAAATCTCGAATCTGAGGAATAGTTTTATCCCACAGATGTGGTTACGCTATAGGATATGGGTCTTTTTCTTTACTGACTATCCTCTGTCATTAATAATTTAAAAAAAAAATTAAGAACTTCTCATCACCCTATCGTGTACTCTTACACTCTATTCTAAAACACTGCCACTTACATGAATTAACTACTCTTTTTCTTTTGAATTAAGGAAGAACCTCATACCTGTGTTGTCTTCCGTAAATGCACTTCCTCTACTTATTTTCTTGATGTGGTCAACCTGTTTCACTGTAGCTAGTCTTCCACCCGACCATGAGACTGTCTTCCAAGACCAGTCTCCCCCCTAGCTTGCTCAAAGACAACTGTCTTTGCTAGTTGTAGCGCTCTGCGCTCTTACCATCTGATCCTCACCAGACTTGGTAAGCTACCCCTTTTCCCCACTGCCTATCCTTTACAACACAGTCCTTTCCTTTTCCCCCCCTTCTCCCTTTTTCCTACAATCCATTCCACAGTTAGGGAGGGGAAAGGTGGTTAAGGTTTGCAACTGTTTCTTTATTATTTTTCTTTAAATATCTTAACTCCTTAGAAGTTACATATCATCGCTGTTACTCGAAAATTATTCTACAATTCCATTTCTGAAATAAAATAAATATTAATTAATTAATTCATGCAATAGATAATAATCATCATCCTTTCATTTAAGTCCTCCTTTTAACTGAGGTAAATACAAATATTTACAATAGTCCGGGGATATGACATCTCCCCCCCTGAAATTAGACATCGTCCTGATGTCCTTCAGTTCTAAACAATCCTAGCTAAAGTCTGTTTCATAAATTCTTCATCCTCCCAAGTGGCCTCATCAGGTCCGAAGTGCTACCACAACACCTTAACTTGGGTAATATCCTGCTTCCGTAGCGTGAATTCTCTCCGGTCGAGGATGCTTAGTGGTTCGACCCAGATTTCTCCTTCCGATTCTACCTGCAACATGAAACATCCTGAGTCAATTTTTCTTTTAAGAGAAAACATTCAGGTTGATCTTTCAGAGATAATTCTCACTTGTATCTCTTGCCAATTAATTACATGTTTAGGATCATAAACATATTTGTTTAACACAGAGATATGAAAGACATTGTGGACTCGTATGTGACTATGCAGAGCGAGCTGGTACACCACCGGTCCAATTCTTGCTAAGATTTGAAATGGTCCACAATATCGAGGTACCAACTTAGAGCACCCGCTCCACTATAGTGTGCTCTTTTTTGCTCGAATTCTCACATACACATGATCGCCGACCTGATATTCCTTAAACCTCCTTTTCCGGTCAGCAAAGTTCTTTTTCCTATCCAGAGCTGCCTTCAAATTAGAGTGCACCTTTTTCACCAGTTCCTCCATTTCCTTAAGAATTTCAGGGCCTAATCTCAATCTATCTTCCGGTCCACTCTAGCTTGAGGGGGTGCGGCATTTCCGCCCATACAATACTTCAAAAGGGCTCATCCACAATGATGTGTGGTAGCCATTATTGTATGCGAACTCAACCAAATGAAGATAGTCTTCCCACTTGTTTGGTTGCTACATCCCAAAAGCCCTCAACATATCTTCCACCCCTTGATTCACCCGTTCAGTTTTCCCATCGGTTTGAGGGTGATAAGCCGTGTTGAAGTTCAGCTGAGTTCCTAATTCTTCAAACAATGTCCTCCAAAATACCGATATAAATTTTACATCACGGTCTGAAATTATTGTCTTGGGTAACCCATGCAGCTTAAATATATTTTGCATGAATACGTGAACGATCTGCACCGCTCTGTACATAGATTGCACTGGTATAAAATGTGCTGACTTGTTTATTTTTTCCACTGCGACCATGATGGAGTCATTTTTCTTCTTTGATTGTGGCAAACCTGTTATAAAATCCATAGCGATGGTTTCCCACTTCCATTCCGGAATGGGTATTGGTTGTAACAAACCCGCAAGATGTTGGTGTTTTGCTTTAATTTGTTGACATTCTAGACATCGAGCCAAGTATCCAGCCACATCATTCTTCATTCCCGGCCAATAATATCCTTTCTGGAGTGCGGTGACCATCTTTTGATATCTTGGGTGTCCGGCATAATGACTCCTATGATACTCATCCAATATCAGGTTTTTAATGTTGTTTTGATTGGGTACATACAACCTACCCTTATAGTACAACTTTCCAGTAGCATCTAAAGCATAATCCGGCTATTTTTCTTTGTTGTTCAGTAGCTGCACTTGTTGTTTTATTTGCTGATAAACAACATCTTGTTCGGCTGCCTTTTGGATCATCTCCCTGAAGGGGCTTTTCCCTTCACTGCAAGAAATCTCATATAAGCATTGCAACTTCTGACTCAATGCATCAACCACCTAATTCTCCTTCCCCTTTAAATGTTTGATCTCAAAATCAAAACTGCTTAGAAAATCCACCCACCGTGCTTGTCTCACATTTAGAGTGGGCTGATTGAAATAATTGGTTAGACTATGGTGGTCTGTTAATAACATAAATTTTTTGCCCATGAGGTAATGTCGCCACATTTTCAGGGCATGAATCATAGCAGCTAGCTCTAGATCATAAGCAGAATATTTCTGTTCATGCTCTTTTAACTTTCTTGATTCATACGCTATCACCTTTCCTTCCTGCATTAACACATCTCCTATGTCTTCCTTACTTGCATCAGTACACACCACATACTCTTTACTCGGGTTGGCTATGCTTACAACAGGTGCCGTGGTGAGTAGGTATTTAAGTTGTTCAAAACTTTTTTGACATTCAGGAGTCCACCTAAAAGTTCTCCCTTTTTCCTGCAAGGATGTGATTGGATAAGCTACTCTTTAGAATCCCTCTACAAATCGTTGGTAATAACTTGTCAGCCCCATGAAAGATCGGATATCCGCCACATATTTGGGTACTGGCCATTCCATAATGGTCCTTATCTTTTCAAGATCCACGACAATCCCCTCTTTAGTGATGATATGGCCTAAATACTGTATCTGCTCCTTAAAGAATTCACATTTACTAAACTTAGCATATAATTGGTGTTCTTGAAGGGTTTGCAATACTAACCTAAGGTGCTCCTGATGCTCGTCTTTAGTCTGAGAGTAACTCAATATATCGTCAATAAAGATCAGCACAAACTTATCTAAATAATGATGAAACACACCATTCATCAAACACATAAAGGTGGCAGAAGCATTAGTCAACCCGAAGGGTAACACCACAAACTCGTAGTGACCGTACCGAGTTCTAAAAGTTGTCTTAGCTATGTCTTCCTCTTTAATCCGGATTTGGTGATACCCTGATCACAAATAAATCTTTGAGAAAAATGTTGCTCCCTTCACCTGGTCAAATAGTTCATCAATTCGGGGCAGATGGTACTTGTTTTTTATTGTCAATTTGTTTAACTGATGATAGTCCATACACTTGCGGAGAGTCTCGTCTTTTTTCTTAACAAACAATAATGGGGCTCCCCAAGGGGACACACTAGGGTGAATGTATTTTTTGTCCAACAACTTCTATATTTACATATTCAGCTCTATTAATTCTAGTAAACTCATTCTGTAGGGTGCTTGAGAAACTGGGGCTGCCCCTGGCACCAGTTCTATGGTAAAATCTGTCCCTTTTGGGTGACAATCCAGGTATCTCTTCCAGAAATACATCGGTAAATTCCTGTATCACAGATATATTCTCCAATGTGGTTGTTTTGTCTTTTGATTTAGCGTACCCCACTTGGATTGCATAAATTTGACACCCCTTCCTGACGCATTTTGCTAACTGCGAGGCAGTTATGGGACGAATCTGCACTGGCCAGTTAATCCCCTACACCTCTTGTTCTATTCCCAGCTCATCCTTATAACCGATAGTCTTGGTATTACAATTTATTATGGACCAATGTTTTTCTAGCGAGTCCATACCAATCAGTATATCGTACGAGCCAAGGGGAAGCACATTTAATTCTGATGTCACGGACTATCCTGCTATCTCTATTGGGCAGTTTTTGACCTTAGACATTACTCACCCTTTTGCCCCTGTTGCCAACTTAACTAGCCAACGAGTCTTAAACTTAATAGGTTGTAACTTACAATGTTCCACAATTCTAGGACTAATGTAACTTAACGTTGCACCACAGTCAATTAAAACAATTATAGCAAGGTCGAAGAGTTTACCTTCAAATTTCACCATGGTCGGATGGTACTCCACCTAGCGATCTTCCAAAGCAGCATTAATGTTTGTTAGAGTTCATACTACATCACCAACTATAGAGGCGTCATATACCTGGGAAACCTATTCAGTTCCTTTTCGCTGGGGGCAGTTTTTCACATAATGGGGCCCACCACAGCCCCAACAGTGCACTAGGGACCTTGTTGTCCCTTCATTGTGTATTTTCCCAGTTCGATCATTGGTTCTGGACTCCCTGGGGGGCTGTAATTGGAGTGAAGTTTTCTGTGAGTTTCTATTGATTTGCCCCTTGGCAAGTCCTATGCTACCTCCACCGCAATTACCTTTAGTGCTTCCAACCAATTTGCTGCCTTTCTTATCGACCCACTTCTTACCGAGGACATCTCCTTTATGTTTTCTTTGCCGATAACAAATTCGGGCCTTGTGGATAGCCTCGTCCATTGTCCTTGGGTTGTCAAATTCAATTGTTTCCCTCATACTCATTGGTAAGCTGCTAACAAACCTCTGTACATTAGCTTTTCATCCCTGTATATAGGGCACATAACGGAGTAGGGAGGTAAAGCGAGTAATAAATTCGTCCATAGTCTGCTGCCCCAACCGCAGGTCATGGAATTCTCTTGCGTTCTCATTGTAGAAGCACTCGGTCAGGTACCTTTCCTTAAAATATCTTTGAAAATTCTTCTAGGTGATATTCTGTTCACTTACTCCATTTACCATGTTAACCTCCTCCCACCACAAGGTAGCCTTTCCCTGTAATTGGAAAATGGCCAACTGTGCCTTGAGGTCATGGTTGTACTCATATAGTTGGAAGTATTTGTTCATATTGATCAACCCGGCCTCTGCTGCTTCCTCCTATTCTCCGTCAAAGTGCGGTGGCTTGATTTTACGGAATTCCCCTTACAACTCAATCTGTTGCCTTTTGGATGTCTGTTGTTCGAAGACATTATCTGAGCATTCCTCCTCCCTTCTTTTTGATTCTTCGGGCTCTCTGTGGGGATTCTGTTCTCTTGACATTCTTTGCTGCTCAGCATTGGGATTCAGTGGTTGCTGATTCTCCTTGTTGGATAGGCTCTTGATGATCCTCTCTTGCTCCATGGTTAACCTTGCATTATCTTTCCGTAACTGGGCCATCTCATTTTTCAATTCTTGTACTGTTTCCAAAATCGCCATATTGGTATTGTGTGCTTCCTCACCCAGCTGAACCCATAGCTCGGGATTGTTTCCAAGACCCACTGCAGGTCGCTGACCTGCTCCAAACCTGTGGGACACGCTATCTGTTCTCCTCATGTTGTCAGTCCTCTGCTGTTCCTGTGCTTACCACAAACAAGTAACAATGAAAGAGTTATCACATTATCTGTTTTCTTATACACACATTAGGAACGAAATAAGTTGTAAATACAGTGCGTTGATAGTTTTCTTTTTTCCTCAGTCCCTAGAGGTCACAGTTTTTATTCTTTGGCTCTGATACCACTTGTAATGTCTCCACACAGGATACATTTTTTTTATTAACATTTACCTATATGTAATTTTCCCCTACCCAAGGATAATTGAGGGATTGGCTTTACCCATGCCTCTGTTGCACTCCACGTGTCCTATGGCTTAAGAGCTGATGTACTGTTATATCTTGGTTTATATAAAGTCTCATGCATGTAATCCAGTGGCATTCAGTTAATGAGTTATTTTATGATTTTTCTTCTGCCATCACGTGACACGCCTTATCCAACTTTTCAGGTGAATTAATATATGTCTGGTTCCATGCTGTGTGAGGTCGACAGGCTTGTCTATTCCACTACCTTGCATCGTAAACCCCATTGCATTGACGGTGGGGATCGCATCATTCAATCCAATGGTGAAGGGGAAATATGTTTTCGCGGGCTACCAAGATATACTGCGAATGGTTTCGGAGTTTGCTCATTTGGTTCGTTGATGCTTTCTCTCTAAGGTTCCGTTTGGGCTCCGCCTATGCGCTAAGAACCAAGAACCGGTTTACAATTCCTACCCGGACACTGGTGGATCGATCATCAATGCCCCAGGTAATGACACACAGAGGTATGGTCGCCTTACACCACTTAAACTTTGCGGTCCTTTGTTTCATGGCTCAAGATTGGCTCTCGTTGACACTGGGTTTTACACTCACAGGTAGACTTGTAATGGAAGCAACTTCCAACCTTGAGACAATGCTATACACATACTGGTTGGCCCTAGCAGGTAAGTTCCTCGACAAGGAAACTGAGTTTATATTTCCTTGAATGGTTGCTGCTGTAGACGGCATAGCTTGTTCTCAGGTTTAATTTATGTTATATTTTTGCATTTGCTCAGGCATGGACACCTACCTTTACTCAGCAGCTTTACCATGACTAGGGAGTAACCCCATTTCAGCCTAGAACGAAATTCTAGGTATGTTAACTCTCCGGTTGTGGCTTTGCTTGCTACTCCAGAGATCATTTTGTTCTACCTCGAGGGCTGTAAAACATTTATATCTTAATGAGCAAGGGATTTGGAGGGTATTCCGCCCTGCCCAAGCTCCAGTTTGTACTGTAACATCTTATGTAAATTAATCACCAGATTTTGGGGCCAACTACAGTTCTTTGTCCGTCCCTATGTTTGTATATATAGTTTTCTGCGCATACATGTGTCGTTTAGTTCTACAGACCACAATTTTATGAGAAAGATGTATTATTTCTGTTAGCGGAGTTATCCTATTGTTTTAAACCTGAGAGGTGAATTCCTCTCCACGGCTTCCCTATGCAAGAGCTTTCAATCTCTTTTATCTATGAACTTCAGGTTTTCCGCAGAGCTTATCTTCAAGTTTTTCTCTCTATTAATGAGATGATTATACGCACAGCGTTATGGTGTTAAATATTCACTCTATGTTTTGGTTTGCATGTAATCTTGTCTTTCTTTCCTCTTTTGTACGGGCCTGAGTCAAGCTCTTTCACACATCCTTTAGTCTTTCCTATTCTTTTTTGAGGCTATGTGGTTCTGAGTTCGACATGATGTGGCGAGGTTAGGACGGTGAGTTTGCGACACCACCCAAACTTGCGGCTCCTCCTCGCTCAATTGCTAGCTTCCTACGGTCTTCCCTCTGTTGGTCTTGGTGTAAGGCTGGTCTCCTGCTGCCACACTACTAACTAGCTCACCATTACAGTAATTACCAGCACTATCACGGAAGCCTCTACGAGTTTCCTAGTTTCTCTTTCTTTAAATAAAGGGAGTTCCTGGTTTATAAATAAAAGCATCTCCGTGGCTTGGCAGGAGGATTATCCCACTTTAAATACTTATGACTCTTACAGAAATCATGAGTTCAAGCTAAGAACTTGATACTACTTGGGAAATACCGGCGCGGCACTCACTCTATTTCAGGGTTGTTTGTGTTGCATCATGTTAACCTTATTTGGCTACTTAGAGTTCCCTTGAGCATTTGCTATAGTTTTCGCTGTCAGCCTGAGGAAATTTCCTTCTTGTCCTATATTCAGGTTCTAAAATTCTGGTTATCTTATAAGATAAATTCCTTTACAGCGAAAACTATTTTTTTTTGCCCCTACTACATACAGTCAACAATCAAGTCTACCAGTTTGTTTAAATCTCGAGTCTGAGGAATAGTTTTATCCCACAGATGTGGTTACGCTATAGGATATGGGTCTTTTTCTTTACTAACTGTCCTTTGTCATTAATACATTTTTTTAAAAAATAAAGAATTTCTCATCACCCTATCGTGTACTCTTACACTATATTCTAAAACACTGCCACTTATAGTAATTAACTACTTTTTTTCTTTTGAATTAAGGCAGAACCTCATACCTATTTTTTTTTTCTAAATTAAGAATTTCTCATCACCCTATCGTGAACTCTTACACTCTCTTCTAAAACAGTGCCACTTATAGGAATTAACTACTCTTTTTCTTTTGAATTAAGGCAGAAGCTCATACATGTGTTTTCCTCCGTAAATGCACTTCTGCTTCTTGTTTTCTTGATGTGGTCAATCTGCGTCACTGTAGCTAGTCCTCCACCTGACCATGAGACTGTCTTCCAAGACCAGTCTTGCCCGTAGCTTGCTCAAAAACAATTGTCTTTGCTAGTTGCAGTGCTCTGCGCTCTTACCATCCGATCCTTTCCAGACTTGGTAAGCTACCCCTTTTCCCCCTTCTCCCTTTTCCCTGGAATGCATTCCACAATTAGAGAGGGGAAAAGTGGTTAGAGTTTGCAACCGTTTCTTTATTATTTTTCTTTAAATATCTTAACTCCTTAGAAGTTACATATCATTCCTGTTACTGGAAAATTATTCCACAATTCCATTTCTAAAATAAAATAAACAATAATTAATTAATTTATGCAAGAGATAATAATCATCATCCATTCATTTATATCTTTCTTTTAACTAAAGTAAACAAACATATTTACAATTGTCTAGAGATATGACACATTCACTTAAATTCAATACATATTTTTCTCCTTCTGAAAATACTTTATAACATATAAAAATCTACATTCACTTAAGTTCAATTCATGTTTTTGAAAAAGCGCCTCCGCTACAGAAAGGGCGAAATTTCCATGAATCAAAGAAATTAGAAAGCTGTCCTAGAAATTACAGGGCCAAGCAGAGAATCTTGAACATCTAACACGTGCCGGACTTTCCGTTTCTTCATTAATTCAAAATTCTTTGGAGTGAAACAATGACTGACACCAACCCCGTGGAATAAATTTTTTGCTTTTATAACACGGCCCTTGTCCATCATCCATTGCATCGGCTGCTCTGCACGAGCTTCAGTCATCCACATGCGGTTAAAGCATATACTGGTAAGAGGTCATCGGATTCTGGCTATTTTTGGTTCCGTTTGGGTCGAGCATTTTTATTCTCATGTCGTAGCCTAAGGATTATGTTTTTTTGCCTGGAAGGTTATGGAGGATTTTTATTTTAATGCGGCAGTTAGCTTAATTATTATGTTTTTTTGCCTTGAAAGTTATGGAGGACTCTTATTCTTATGCTGTAGTTTAACCATTATGTTTTTTTGTCCTTAAATTTATGGAAATTCCAACTATATTTTGAAAAAATCTTGTAGAGATTTTTGTCAATCCAAATAAAAGTTGTCAAACTTTATAATTTTAGGTGCTCTCTTTGATGGTGCTGAATCCATTTCCACCATTAAAAATATGATTCAAACTCTAGCTCTATAAGATTTTTTAAATTTATTTTGCTCAAATCCATCCCAGCAATTCCTTGTAATTGGACTAAAATATATTTTGATCAAATATGGAGAATTCTGAACAGAGATAAATCTGAAATTTGTCTTTATTATTTTTAGTGTATATTTTTTTATTATTTATCAATTAGGTTGAGTTTTAGTCCAAATTAGTTTTAATGTTTGAGTAAAATTAGTTTGAATTTAAGTTAGAATTAGTTTTCGGTTTTAATGTTGAATAAGATTAGTTTGAATTTAGGTTAGGATTTGTTTTCAGTTTTAATGTTAATTGGAAAAGTAGGTCAAATTTAAGTTAAGTCAATTTTAATTTCAAATTAAAACACACACACTCCGAAATATGGTTTATTGGTTAAATTAGGTAAATTTAAATTTTGGATTACATATTTTTTATAATTCTTAATAATACTTAATGAGTGATGTATCTTTATAATGTTTAATAGTACTTAATGAGTGCTGTTTTTTTAAGTTAAAAATTTTTTAATTTTTTTTATTTGTTTTTTAAAGTTAATTTTTTTTTTTTTTTTTTTTTTTTTTTTTTTTTTGTATATGATGGGAAATCTATAATAACTCAATTGTCAATATATTTATGGGATAACTATAACTAATTGTTATTAGCAAATACAGATTGACTGGTCACCCTTATTCAAGAAAAAGCCATAACATGTAATCACCCTGTTATAAATAATAAAAAAATAAACTTTCACTCTTACCAAATATTTTTGGATTAAACACTTAACCAAACAAAAATAAAACAATTTAAAACATACTAAAGTAAATTTTTAATATCACCCTAATTAATTACCACTTTTCAATATATCTAATAATAACTAAACCGTGTAAACACAAAATACATAATATATTTTATGAGGATAATGATGATGGTTAATGCCCACTGAGACCAAACTAAATAATATATTTTATCAGGATAATGATGATGGTTAATGCCCACTGAGACGGTCTATCGGACCTAAAGAAATGAATTATTTAGTTTGATTTAAGATTTTATTCCTATACTCAAAAAGATTGGAGAGAAGCCTTTTGAACTCACTATAATTTTGACATCCTAAAAGGCTAGGAAGTTCAGTATTGCAACAGAGATTTTGAAACTGATATCTAATGTGGCTGGGGAGCACTCTAAGATGAAGTGATTTTCATCCTTGATGTTAGTGTGTTTTTTAGGAACTGCCCAACGACGGGTTTCACTATGGAGCTTATGAGAGTTTGCTCTAATCTTGGCTATATTAATTTTATTCTTTGAGCTAGTTAAAACAAAGAGATACTTTTGATCTTCTAGAATGGAGTTGATAACCTCTTTATAATATCTTTATTTTTTTGTAGCTGCTAAATATTTCTTACCACACATTTTTTCTTTAAACTT
>APFE031011242.1:0-33179 GCA_000404065.3 Pinus taeda
AGAGGAAAATGCCTTCCTAGGGGTCAAAAACAACCAAGGTATGTTGTTCCAAACAACAAACTGGAGGAATATAGCTGTTACATGAGAGACCATGCCTTAATATGTCGATTCGTTGGGTATTGGCCTTCTGAGCGGGAACTCTACAGATGGATCGATCAGAGATGGAAACCTAGGGGACAGGTAGACCTCAAACTGGGAGCCCAAGGTTTCTTTATAGCAATCTTTTCCAATCTGGAGGACAAGAACAGGATCTTTGAGGAGGGACCTTATTTCTTAAACAATGCTGGCCTGTTCATGAAATTTTGGGAACAAAGATACAACCCAGAAAAGGAAACCATGTTGGACGCACCGGTCTGGGTTAGATTATTTGGGCTTCCTGATGAGTTCTGGGACCCTGAAATCTTGGAGGGGATTGGCAATACGATTGGGAGCTTTGTTAAAGCTGCAGAGGCTACAAAACGAGGTAAGTATAATGCTTACGCGAGAATTTGTGTTTACATAAATCTGGCAGATCCTCTCCCAGACAATGTCGAAGTAGAGTATCATGATACAATCTGGAAACAACCAATTGATTATGAACATATTCCCTTCCGTTGTCGCATCTGCCATGAATATGGCCACCTATATAGGCAATGCCCTTTGAACAAAGAGGAAGAGTCCAAGAAGAGCCAGGTAGCCCAATAGAGAAATACTTTGAGAATGGAGGATTCGAAGAGAGGCTTCCAACAGGTCGTAAGGAAGAGAAAACAGAACAAGGAAGGACCGAAACCCCAAACTCAGAAGAAGTCCAACCAAACAAGCAATCAAAATCCATTTGAGGCACTACAGAATGGAAACGAAGACTATGAAGTAAACCTGGAAGATGATGAGGATCCAGAGAATACCCCCATGGACATCACTGGAGAGGAAAAAGGAAAAGAAACAGATTTAATGAAAAAAAAAAAGGAACAACCGGAGGAAAAGGAAACAGAATCAGAACAGGCATCTAGGATGGAAGTGGAAAACCCAACAGAAAACGAAGCTGAAGAGGAAAAAATCATGAGAAAGCTACTCCAGGAATGGAAATATCTGGACAGTAGATTCATACCTGAAAAACAAAAACAACTATATAAAGAAGTTTTTCAGAAATACAAGGAGAAAAAAGGAGAATCCCCAGACAGCCAGCCACGACAGAAAGCGAGCAGGACAGTGAGGATAAAGGATTGGGCAGCTCTGGCAAAAACAGTAGGAAACGAGGCCGGAAACCAATGAGTGAGATGATTCAGACAGTGGGAGAGATATTGATAAACTCAGGTAAAGTGATACCTCTGTCGGAGGTATTTTTCCCCTCTTACAAAAAGTTTTAAATGATAGTCATGAGCTGGAATATTAGAGGCCTGAATAGTAGAGGTAAGCAGAGACATATAAAGGATAAGTTGAAAAAGGAGAAACCTAGCATTATGATCTTACAGGAAACAAAAATTTTGGTGACACAGCTAGCAGAAATTATAGATAAAAGTAATCTCCCATATCAAGTGATTGGGCAAGATGCAATAGGGGCTGCAGGAGGTATTGCAATCTTGTGGAATCCCAATGAAATTATCATAGACAACTGGTCCTGCATGAATGGATCCATTACTGGACTAGGTAGGATCGTAGGAACTCCTCAACAGGTGATTATTACAGGGGTCTACGGCCCCCCCTCCTCGGGGAGAAGGGAGCAATTCATAAACAGCTTCAAAACTATCCGCAGACTCTACCCTGAAGCGGCTTGGATCATTGGCGGGGACTTCAATTTGATCAGATCCTTGGACGAGAAAAAAGGAGGGCTTAGGAGGAGGGATCACTTCATGGATAGCTTCAATGAAATGATTGAGGAACTCAGGCTTGTGGATATCCAAAGTATCAATGGGATCTACACATGGAACAACAGAAGGGGAGGCAAAAACCAAATTGCTTCTAGACTGGATAGATTCCTAGTGTCGGAAGCCATCATGAAGATGGATGTTTTTGTGGAGGCTAAGATCATACCCTCTTTGGGATCGGACCACTGGCCGATCCGGTTAGAAATTGACATTAAGAGGATTCAGGGGAAAAGGCCCTTCAGATTTGAAGCCTTTTGGTTAAGGGACCCTGATTTCATCAAGAAAGTTGAGGACTGGTGGGGAAATTGCACTAGTCAAGGCAGATGCAGGATGCACACGTTCCAACTGAAATTGAAATCGTTGAAAGGCCAAATAAAAAGATGGAATAAGGAGGAATTTGGAAATATCTTGGAAGATAAACAAAAACTAGAAAAGGAAATGGAGGATATTCAGCAGAAGATAATATTAGAAGGAAGAACAGAGGAAAGCATCAATAAAGAAGGGGCCATCCTTGGCAGATTAGAAGAACGACGAAAACAAGAGGAGATCGTATGGCGTCAAAAATCTAGGATAAAATGGCTAAGGGAAGGGGAAAGAAACACTAAATTCTTCCACCAAGCTATGATCAAGCATAGGCAAGGAAACATGATCCTATCAATTAAAAACAAGAATGGAGAGAGAGTAGTTGAGCAGAATGAAATTGAACAAGTCCTGATGGAACACCACAAGGAGATTCTGGCAGAACCCCAAGTTGATAGAATGAGAGCCATTCAAGAGATCTGCTCAGTTATCCCCAGCTTGGTCACTGAGGACCAAAACAAAGCTCTTATGCAGGCAGTGACCCTAGAGGAGCTGGAGGAAGTTGTGAAGGCTATGAAAAAGGGGACTGCTCCTGGACCGGACGGTTTCACAGTGGACTTTTACCAAGCGGGCTGGCACTTCCTGGGAAAAGAAATACTGGACTTAGTGGAACAATCAAGGATAAACCAAAAGGTATGGCCTGCTCTCAATTCTACCTTTTTCGCCCTCATTCCTAAGGGAGACAACCTAGAAGAGGCTAATGGCTTTAGACCTATAGCTTTGTGTAATGTTATTTACAATATGATTACATCTCTGATTGCCAAAAGATTAAAGCCTCTCTTGGATACTTTAATCTCGGCTGAACAAACTCGTTTTGTGGAAGGCAGGCAGATTCTTGATGGTCTTGTTGTAACTCAGGAGGTTATCCACTCTTTAAAAGTTAAAAAGCAAAAAGGAATGATGATTAAATTAGACTTATCGAAAGCTTATGATAGATTAAATTGGAAATACTTGGAAACTGTCCTGGAGCGATTTGGTTTTCACCAAAGATGGATTGCTTGGATACATAACCTGATCTCCTCCCCTCACTTTTCTGTTCTGGTTAATGGAAGCCCCTCAAAAACTTTCAATGCCTCTCGAGGTATTAGACAGGGAGACCCCATGTCCCCTTTTTTATTTATTCTTGCTGCTGAGGGCCTTGGTCGCTTCATCAAACAAGAACGAACAGCTAACAGAATTAAAGGGTTGCAAATTTGGGGAAACAACTTGCCCCTAACTCACCAACAATTTGTTGATGACATAATGTTGTTTGGGGAACCAACGGTTAGAGAAGTCCGACAACTCAGAAAAATATTGGATCTGTTTGCAGAGGCTTCTAGGTTAGAAATCAATAAGGACAAATCCTGTATCTTTATCTTCAACACAATAGACCAGGTCAAATCCCACTTAATCAGAATTCTTGGATTCAAAAAAGGGGAATTACCTACTAAATATTTGGGTAATGTTCTGGACTACACCTCTAGGAGGATGAAAAAATGGCAAGGAGTGCTGGACAAACTAAGAAACAAGGTTGCAAATTGGGCCTTCAGAGTTCTTAACATAGCTGGCAGGATCGTTCTTGCTAAGTCGGTTCTTCAAGCCATCCCTATCTACCCTCTTTCGATTATGGCTGCCCCTGTGGGGGTTTGTGCTAAAATCAGAGAAATCATCCGGAAATTCATATGGAGCGGATCCGATCAGAAGAAAAAATGGGCCCTGGTCTCGTGGAGTCAGCTAACTGGAAGAAAAGAGAAAGGTGGGTTAGGCTTGAGGGATCCTGAAACTCTCAACAGGGTCCTGGGGGCCAAGCTGTGGTGGAGATGGCTTAGTGGTGGAAATGATCTCTGGAAAACTATATGGAGGACAAAATATAGAATGCCAGCCTCTCAGGTCGATATCCTTAAACATCAGGAAATCCCCAAAGGCTCCGCCATCTGGGAATTAGCCTCTCAAAATCACGATCTGATTGGTAAACATACCTTCTGGGAAATCCAGGGTGGATCAGAGGCCAACTTCTGGGATGACCGATGGCAACAACGTGAAAGTTTGAATAGCATCCAGAACTTCCTCCAGATCCGTGGCAGAGTTGAAGAAAACAGAATTAGTGTAAAGAAATATTGGAAAGTAAATGACATATCGGAGGGGTGGAGAGTCTGGGAAGACCCGACAGCATGGGCTCGAGAGCTCACCCCAAAGCTCCAAGATTGGTACAGGAAAGAAATGGGATCAAGGAGAATTAGAGTTCGTCAGGGGAAAGACATCCTCCGTTGGGGGAATTCTACGAAGGGGACTTTCAAAACCAAAGAGGCTTATTATCTAATGGATTCTCAGAACAGAGGAGACGGAAATGTGGAATGGAAAACAATTTGGGAGGCCAACTCGTGGCCGAAGGTGACAATCTTTATTTGGTTGGAAACTAAAAACAAAATCTTAACCTAGGACCATATCCAGAAAAAGGGATTTAACGACCCGTCACGTTGTTACCTGTGCAACAATGACACTGAGACTAGAGATCACCTGTTAGTCAGATGCCCATATACAGAGAAACTCTGGCTGCTTGCCAAACGACTGTTCAAAAAACCACGAACCAACAGTAGGGAATTTAATGATTTAATTTTCAATTGGAGTAAAGAAACCTTCGGCTGCAGGGTGATCCAGAGGGCCTGGAATCTTATCTCCCCCTTCATCCTCTGGATGATCTGGAAAGAGCGCAATAGGAGGATATTTCAAAATTCTGCCAAAAATCCAGAGGTAATCTGGGCTCGGGTGGTCGAGAGTATGCGGGAGACTATCCTTGTCAGTAAATGGGCGAATGATGACTGGAAGGCAAATCCTGAGGAACAAGATATTCTGAATAAGATAAACCTAAAACCTGAAATGGTTCACTTCAAATGTTCGGCCAACCATGATATGCGAACTCAAAGCCCAGAAGAGTTTAGCTATCCCAGTGACCATTTTGTTAAACTCAATTTCGACGGGGCCTCGAAAGGGAACCCGGGCGACGCTGGCTTCGGAGGGATATTCAGAGATAGCAATAGACGAGTCAGATGGATTTTTGCTGACTGGGAGGCCAGATGACCAATAATGAGGCCGAGTTTTGGGCCCTTCATCAAGGCCTTCAGATAGCCATCAGGAATGGTTACTCTAAGTTGGAAATTACTGGGGACTCGCAACTTGTGGTGGACATACTGCGGAGGCTTAACAATGGGCAGGGATGGGAGAAGGTTGCCAAAAGCTGGCGGACCGCGGGGATAGTTAAAGAAATTGCTGTGCTCCTCAAACGTATCGACTACCGAATTATCAGTCATGTCCACAGAAAAGGGAATCAGGTCGCGGATTGGCTGGCCAATTGGGTATGCAGCGGACGTGGCACCACAATCGATAGCCAATGGCGAGCCGTGGAAGGAAATGGGGAGTGGAAGGCACTGGCGGACCTTATCAAGGCCGATCATGATAAAACCACAAATGCCAATGCCCGGATCAGTGAGCTGGCCTAGAAGGGGTCAGTGGAGTTCTCGACTGAACAATATGGGGCTTTTGGGACCTGATGTGATCATAATTACGGAATACAGGATGATGGATCAGACTTTCGATGGCAGTACAACGACGGCGGGTAGAGCGGTTAGACAGAAGTACACACATGGTAAGTTAATTAATGCCAGAACTATGAAAGGTGATGGATGCGGTTCGCCTGACAGCACAGCTAAGAAGAGTAATACGGAAATGATGGTCGAGAGCAGGGGCTCGACGGAGATCTACCGGCGACTTTTGAAAACCGGTCCAATTTGTATCCCCGATGAAAGGCAATTGCCTTATAACCGCGGTTGGCCGATTGTTACGGCATTCTGCGAGGTCTCAATTTGGAAAAGAACGGAGGTTTCCACTGAGAGGTGCCAGAGCGCTGTTACAACCTCTGGTAGACAGAGAAAACACCGAGACAGGCCCGTGGATAGTATGGAGACCAGACGAAAATTGAAACAGGTTGAGGCGCGCCAGAATGTGAGGGAAGAGAATAGGAGCCAAGAAGGCAAAGTTTTTATGCAGGAAGAACTGCCTTTCACTGTGTGGGAGATCGAGGATAACTCGGATGATGATAGGATCTCGGAGAGTGTGCGCGATGGTAGGCGTTATCATAAGAACGCGGCTGAGGAAGGTCAGGAACAGAAGCAGACGGAGCAACTGAATTGGCGGGACTCGAAGATTCGCCGCTATGGCATGAGAAAGCGCCGCTCTTCGCCGGATGAGGGGGAAGAGGCCCCGGAGGATGATTTGGGTAAAAGAGGTGTGAGCGATCACCGGAACCCCCAAAAGACCCCAACTGAAAAGAATAAGCAGAAGGCGAGGACTGATCTTCCCGAGTATCAGGAAGCGGGGACTCGTCGCTTTGGCCTGCGGAAGCACAGCATCTTTCCTGACAATGAAAGAGACCAGTTGGGCAAGCGGGGCAAAGGGCAGAGCGAGCCTGTGAAGGAGGAGGGCGAAACCTCCAGGCGTTCGGGCAAAGGGAGAAAACCCAGAGAAACTGTCAACCTCCGCGTTCGTCGGGCTGAGCAGGCCTTTCTCCGTCACTCCCACCCGGTTGTGCGCAGAATCATGGACTACCTCGAAGAGGAAGCATTGCAGAACCAGTCGGATGAGGAAATGGAAGATCTGGAATTTCTCCTCCACGATCCGGGTCATACCAGAGGACGGATGTCCTTAATCAAACAATCGTTGCATATTTATTGGGTAATGAAGGGGCTTCTTGCCAAGGCCATGGAGCATCTGGCCAAAGAAATGGTGGAGCTGGCTCTCGGTGATCAAACTATCCATAGAGAATTGAGCTATCTGCGTATAGCTATGACTAAGCAGGAAGAACAGCTGGATGCCATCCAGCAGATGCTGGATCGTGACCATTCCGGACCAGAGGAAGCTACAAACAAGCATAATGATGGCGGCAACGACTGATTTTTTTGATGGTTAGAAATTGCAACTGGTTTTTTTGTTTTGGTTCTGTTCATGTGCAAGATAGGAACAATCATGTTATACAGACCAGTAGTTTTAGCAATAGTCACAGTAAGTTTCAAGACTGCATAGTTTACTTAGCCAAGTCTGCTAGGCTGTGGACCTATTATTTTTGGGCTGCTATTAAAAACTTCAGATGGTGCTATGTCCCGGTTTCCCCAAGAGGGCGGGCTTAAACTGTCTTTTTTGATATGTTGTAATGTTCGATTGATCAAAGTAATAGAATGAGTACCATCCTAGCTTACAATTTTTTTTTTATTTTTTTTTTTTATTTTTATTTTTATTTTTTAATTTTTTTTTTATTTTTAATTTTTTATTTTTTTTATTTTTTTTTTATTTTATTTTATTTTTTTTCCATTAATTCACTTCATACAACCTTCCTGGATAGATAGTGCACCAAAAAAAGGACTATGATTAACATGTGCAAACAAATAATGACATTATTCCTATATTTCATCAAGTATATATTTAAATGGAAAACTATATCCAATCTCTGATAATTAATTATTAGATATTTTCTATCACAAAAGATTAGCTCAACTAATTGATGTTGATATTTTTGTACATTTTGCTAGGATACTCCATCTTCTCTAGAATATTGAGGTGTATGCTCAGTTACCAATAAAAAATAGTAATTTTGAGAGACTCAATTGAATTTGGTTTTGAGACTTATGATCTCCTATTGAAAATGTGCCTTAGGTGAAGGGCTCAACCAAATGAGCATTGAGCGAACACTTTAAGTTATATGGTTCAATTTATTGAGTTAAACTTCTGTATAAAATTATCATCCTCCCATGTGGAATGTTCAACGGGTAAGTTCTTCCACTTAGTGAGATACTCTAAAATTAATCGATTTTGTAGTTGTTAGGTTCTTGTTTCCGTCACTGCTTTAAGCTCAAATATTATTTTTCCTTCTTTGTCAAGTTTTGGAAGCACTCTTTGAACTGGGAGCTTGTCACTGCTAACCTTCTTTAGGCATGAAACATGGAAAACTGGGTGTACTCGACAACATGTAGGTAGCTCCAATTTGTATGCCATAAAACCAATATTTTGCAACACTTTGTAAGTACCATAGTACTGTTAGGTAAACAAATCATTGTTTGTGGACAAGAAGGATCTCTCTAGATTTCCAACAAAACCTAGTAACAAACATCAAAATAATTGCTACCTTTCCTTAGCCTATAACTGAGACATGAAACATGAAGTATGTGAAGAATCACTTACCTATTAGCAATGTGATTGTACAAGTCCTCTCAGTGCTTTCCATAGCCAACTTTTCCTCAATGCCTTAGAGGCTTTCCCAATGCTTTCCACAACTTCTCCATGATGCTTTAAAAGAGATATGGATAGAAAAAAACATTCAAAGGGATCAAAGCATCTCACATATAAAATCAAAGGTAAATGAAATCCCTAACTTAACATTCAACACAAAATTGAATCAATAATCAGTTATAAACCATGCGAGTGATCAAGGAATCTCACAAATAATATTAAAAATAGACGCAATTTATAAAGAACCACTACCTTGTATTAAATTCACAGGAGAAGAAGATTACAACTTGGTTTCCTTGATGTCACAAGCCTCTTACAATGGTATCCGTTCCTTCCCTTGATGATAAGCTCTTCAGACCCAAAATCAGTAGCATATGTTTACAAATCCAAGTCTCTTCCATCGTCTAGTCTTGTGCTCAATTTATAGACAAGAAGAGGAGGTTTCAAGTTCCTCTTGTCAAGGGATATGATGCTTAAGAGGAGTTTAGTTCCATGAACCAAGGGATGAGGCGCAAGTATGTAATAGTTCGAGGTTTCTAATTTGGATAATATTCCTTCATCAAAGCTTCTAAAACTTGCTTTTTATTTTTACTTGCATGAACAAGATTGCGCAGTTTATAGTGGAAGATAGTATGCAAAATTGCGCATGACACAATGGTAAAAACTACACATGCGCAGGTAATGGCTAGGAAAATTGCACGAATACTCAAAAATGGTTTTTAAGTAGTGCAACCCAAAAATTATTTTGTCCCCGGTATTGTTTTACTTCAAGCTTCATAGGGGATTCACTTGAGACACTCGTCGAATGGGAAGAGATCCGAATCGACAGCCATGGTGACAAAATATATCGTAACGAATTTCCCCCTAAAGTGCAAAGCCAGAAAAGATGTTTAATGATTGAAGTGCTTTATCATGTCAAAGGTTCTGATAAGAGACCAATTGGTTAAAGACCTGAGACAAATAATCAAGGATTACCATATAATGCTTTCATATAAACATCACTGAGGTAGGAATTCCCATACTCAGAGTACAAGTATCTAAAAGAATAAGTATGGAAATACATCTTAAGATCCATGTCAACAGAAGACACAATATGGAAAGAACCATCAATGGAACTATGTTTACAATCATAAATATTTAGTAACTCCATGTGACCTGGATGGATGAAACTAGATCCACGGTATTGATCTCCATCTCTAGATGTATGAATCTAACCATGTGAGTAAATGTCTTAAAGTCAAACACGGTATAAACCACCTGATTACAAGTCAATGATGTAAACCGATAATAGGTATGAGAGAAACCACCAATAAGGACAATGGCTCTCAAGGTACTTCAGTACAATCTATGAAGTGTGATTAAATGTTTTGAATTTGAACACTCATAGAATCATTCGATCGAAGGCCAATGATGAGAGTCTATCATCGAAAGCAAAAAAACTACCATTGAGGCATGCAGAATCGAAGGTACTAAAAGGGGGTTTCTAAGTCAACTTCATGGATAATGAGCAGATGTTGATAGGAAGAAACCTGTCGCAGGAGGTCCCCTGTTAACACGAAACGGGTATTAAGTTTTGAAGAACAAAATGAAGTGATTTAGTACTAAATCAGGGATGACCGATGTGAATGAAGGTTATGATTTGCAAGGTAAATTTAATTGAGGCTGAACTTCTCTTGAACATATTTGTGACACAACATTTTGACTTGGAAACATTTGACTCAAACATAAGACCCAAAACAGATCTGAAGACTTTCAATAATGTGTGGTCAATTGAGAGGAAAATGGATTTCCCAATCCAGACACAAGAGTGACAGAGTGTCTTGTTCAAGAGTGACATACTACCTTCTTACAATACAAAAAAAAATGTTTATTTCTCGTTTTTCCCCACCATTACTGGCAAGTACATCTTTATTTTTACACAATCTTAAGGAGGACAACATATTCTTATCATATAATCTCATCCTTCATATGAGACCTTCTGTAGTATACCTAGGGGGGATAATATGGGGTACAGAGGGAGGTACCCAAGGGAATAACGTAATAATGGGATGGGCCATAGTAATAAATAAGGTGGTTAACCCGTATCATGTAAGGGACCACAAGTAGTTAGCAATAATGTAATAAGCCCATGGTATTAGATAAATGGTATTGTGGGAACCATGGCAATGACCCATGGTATTATATGTATGAGGCCTATATAGAGGCTAGAGACTCCCCATTAAGGGATGTCAAGGATTATTGTATGAACAGGCATATGGATTATGGAGTGTTCTCCTTCCTTAAGGAGTGAATGTATGGTGTTGCCCTACCTTAAGGGTTTGATTAATAAAGTGAAGCATTTCTATATTCAGATCATGTTATTTCTTGGTTTTATTTCTATTATCTTATATTTTCATATCAGATCTACAACAAGTGGTATCGAAGCACTTTCTTGGGCAAAATGAAGATTTATATTTTTTTATTTTTGCAGGAGCTTTTTGGGGTGGTGAGTTTGTAGATCATATTTGTATGTTTTAGTGAAAAATTTGCATAATATCATTTCAGATCTGGGTTCTTTGCAAAAAATACCCAATTTGATTTTTTTTTTTTGGCTAAATCGGAGTCGAGATGAGGGAGATATTGTTGATTTAAAAATCAGCTGTGTTGTAGACATTTTTCGGGGCGGCGAGTTTGCGGATCATCTGTAAATTTTGATGCAAAATCTTCCAAATCTAATTCTAGATCTGGGTTGTTTCTAAAAGAATACTCAATTTGAAAAAAAAAATCGGCCGAATTGGAGTCCGGATGAGGGAGATATCGCTGATTTAAAAATCAGCTGTGTTGCAGACATTTTTCAGGGTGGTGAGTTTGCATATCAGATCTGTATGTTATGGGTCAACATTTTCAGAATATAATTGAAGATCTGGGTTCCTTGCAAAAAAAATATCCAATTAAAAAACAAAATCGGCTGAATCGGAGTCCGGATGAGGGAGATATTGCTGATTTAAAAATCAGTTGTGTTGCAAACATTCTTAAGAGCGGCAAGTTTGTGGATCAAATCTGTACATTCTGGTGCAAAATCTTCCGAATCTACTTGCAGATCTGAGTTTTTGGCGAAGAAAATACCCAATTTGAAAAAAGTATCGGCCGAATTGAAGTACGAATGAGGGAGATATCAGTGATTTAAAATTAGCTCTGTTTCAAAAATTTTTGTGACGACAGGAGAGTTGCACTGCGAATTTGAAATTCGAGTGCCTAGATCAGATTTTCATGAAGATGTGCAAATTTGATTGCTCTAATCTGACAATATGGATAGCACAAATGGAACAATATTCCACTACAAATCATATAGTAGATGATGAAACTAAACTATGTGTGGGAGACCTTTACTTGGACTAAGAAAGATGGCAATGGTGGTAGGGGCATTCTAAATGCTATCCAAGGACAATTACTTGGCAGATATTCACAAAATCCGTTTGTGACTACTTTGACCATGAATCTAATTTTCTGGGTCATCTTACTAAGCTCAAACAATCAGGCACAAAACCTAGCAAAGATTTTATTTTACAGGAAAGAAGGAAACCAAGAAACCTAAAGGGTTCTTTTATGCTGGTATATCCTTATTGCAGGTTCATTGATGTATTCAAAAGGAGAAGATCATTGTGTCTATAAATCCTAGCTGCAAGCATAATTTTATCAATGTTAGTTTGGCAAAAAAATTGCAAGTTCCAGCAAAACACTTTGAAAACACATAGGTTGATGATGAAGATGTTCAAGTTTATAAAGATGCATTGTGATTTTTATGTTTTAGATATGGGTAACATGGATGTTGCTTTGGGATATCGTTGGATGGAATCTGTGGGTACTGTCAATATTAATGTGCAGAAGAAATTCATGAAACTTTAGTATAAAAAGAAGAAAATAACATTGCAAGATATTTCTATTAAGACCCAAGCAGAGACTATGGAGGAAGAAGCACAAAGCTCTAATGACACTGACACATCAGATGATGAGCCTTTAATGGTCGACAACCAAACTCAAACATCAAACCAGGTACTAGAAAAACAAGGAGAATCCAAGGAGGCTAAAGCAAAAAATGTTACAGGTACTGATACATCAGATGAGGACTCAGTGGTTGAAGTAATATTAGAAGATAAGAAACAACAACATGCACCACAACATGTACCAAATACCAATCAGGCTCCATTAGGTGGTGAATTAAAGAAAAATACGCCGTTGGTTAAAGCTTTAGCATATCACCACCCACATCACCTCGCAAGAAAACAACCAACAAGATGGAAAACAAATTAGCCACAAGACCCCTGCATGACAGATAACGAGAGGTGACGATCCACCTACTACACATTAACACAGAAGAGCCGCCAGGGTCAACTTCGATCTCAATCGAGTGAGGCACTAGCTAGATCGAGGGTTCACCTTTCTCTTAGATGGCTAAATGCACGTGCATGGTATCAGTGGACTACTCTTTTGAGTAGATCTTATTATTTATGTTCTTCTTATGTTTGGGGGACGAAACATGTTTAAGGGGGGTGAAATGTAGTATACCTAGGGAGGATAATATGGGTTACAGAGGGAGGTACCCAAGGGAATAATTTTCTAATGGGATAGGTCATAGTAATAAATAAGGTGGTTAACTCGTATCATGTCAGGGACCACAAGTAGTTAGCAATAATGTAATAAGCCCATGGTATTAGATAGATGGTATTAAGGGAACAATGGTAATGACCCATGGTATTGTATGTATGAGGCCTATATAGAGGCTAGAGACTCCCCGTTGATAGATGTCAAGGTTTTTTGTATGAACAGGCATATGGCTTGTGGACTGTTCTCCTTCCTTAAGGAGTGAATGTATGGTGTTTCCCTACTTTAAGGGTTTGATTAATAAAGTGAAGCATTTCTATATTCAAATCTTGTTATTTCTTGGGTTTATTTCTATTATCTTATATTTTCAGATTAGATCTATAACACCTTCAGATTATTTTTAATGAAACCTAGAAGGAGTGGTTCGATCTCGTCAAGATTAACGAGTCTTGAACTATTTACATTTTACGAGTCTAGTGAAGGGGTAACTCGATGTCCTTTTCACATTTAAATAGTTTGAAAAGACACAAAAATAAAACTCATTCAACTCTTTCAACATAAATTTTGATGAGCCCGGAGAAAGTAAAGCTCAGTGTTTTTCATTTTTAGGAGTAACAAGAAAAACATAAGTAAACTACAAAATTTCACTTTTCATAAATTTAGTCTTCCAGGTCTGGAAAAGGGTAAAATAATGCAGGAGAGAACTCTTTTGACCACAATTAGTCAAAGTATACCTTTTTGTAAATAGTCCACATGATCCATAAAAGGGGTAAACTTATATCAAGTGGACATTTTTCATTTTCTTTAATGAGTTCAAATGAAAACAGTGTACTCGTCAATATTTTCATATTTTGGAAGTAAAAAATGAGCTTAAAGGTAACTCCAGGGTTTCTATTTTTCATAAGTTTTAACGAGTCTGAAAAAGTGATAAAAATTTACCCATGTCATTGATTTTCAATTTAATTAACAAGAAAGGAAAGACAAAAAGAACTCGACATTTTCATGTACTTTTTACAATCATGAAAAGATAGCAAAAGCTGCTCAGGGTTTTCATGAGTTTAATGAGCCTTGAAATAATAACCAAAATGGACTTGAAATAGATTTTATGTTTATACAAGCTTGAAACAGAGAGGAAATTGTGCTTGAGATAAGTTTTTATTCCCCCCAGGCATAACCTGTAGAGGTACATGCCCCCCAAGATTCGTTTGATTTGCCTAAGTAGATTATTAGTTATGAATAGGTGGATGAAATGAAGGTTCATTCACGAGATTAGATGAAAGAATCAACCAGATTAGGGGATGATTTGTTTCCTTTTTTAATGAGCTCGACACATGAAAAGAATTATGCTCATGGAACCTTATTTCATTTTTTAACGAGCTTGACATAAGAAAAGGAAATATGCTCATGGGATTTGTTTCATTTTTTAACAAGGTTGACATAGTAAAATAACTATCATCATAAGAACCTATTTCATTTTTTAACGAGATTGACACAATAAAAGAATCATCCTCATAATGACATGTTTAATTTTTTAAGTAGGTTGACAAAGTAAAAGAACCATCCTCATTGGTGTTGTTTCATTTTTTAATGACTTTGAGACAGGAAAAGAGCTATGCTCAGAGGGACCTATTTCATTTTTTAACGAGATTGACACAATAAAAAACCATCCTCACGAACATCATGATCATGGCTTCCATTTGGAAGAAACACATGCCAAGGGATGCTCCCCGATCGTGGCTTGCAAGAGGTGTTCATCAGAAGGAAGAATAGTTCTCTGAAAGGAACACATGTTAAGGGAATCAATGGGGATAAGAAAATCGGGTTCAAATGTCCTCATTGAAGGGTTCACCATGTCAATTACCAGATTTGAGTCAAAAGAAGTCAAGGAAATAGTGAGAGGCTCACTCACATCAGTAACCGAAAACATGGGACTGGTTGCCACATAATTAACCTGTGGTGGGGTAGATACCATTTGCATATAAGAAACATTAAGGGATGTCAGATGGCTGGTAGCCAAATCAAGACTAACGAATGAAATATGGTCAATAGTCACAATGTTTCCATTATGAGGGAAAGACATCACTTGAAAGAGTGTGGACAAAACAACTATCATGGCATAGGCATAGTCTCGACTCAGGATAAAATTGAAATCCAAGGGGCCTTGGACTATCATAAGATCAATACATACAATTTTTCCTTCCAGAGAAATAGGTAACTTAGGAAGGATCCCTAAAGGTTCACTAATGGTTACCTTAAAAGCTTCTAGATTTTGTGTAACAGGCACAGGATGAGGGGAACCCAAAGCTTGCCAAGTGGGTTAAGATAAAATAGTGACAAAATCACCTTCATCGACGTTTGTGTGATGCACATTCTTACCATACGCTTTCAAAATTATTTGGAAAGGAGTGGAAGAAGGAGAGTCTCTATTAGTCTACTCCAATCAAAGGAAATGACCTCAGTGCTTGGAGGGGGTTCCTTGGAAACAGGTGAAATTCCCCCTAGTGTAGAAGAATCTGACGTAACAAGAAGAACATGAGCAGTATTAAGTTCACTCTTTATAGGGAGAGAGGGATTGAATGAAGATGGAGCCGATTCGACCAATTGATCAACCAATGTTTCAAAAACCTGAGTGATATTCATTTCCCTCTCCAATGGAAGAGTGGGATTGACTGTATTTGGAATTAGATCAATCACTTTTTCAACTAGTGGTAGGTTGGGAGAAAGTATACAGTAACTAGTTGGAAGTTGTTATTGAGAAACGGTAATGTTTTTCCAACAATTTTGAGCCTTCATCCATGTGAGCAAAAATATGAGTTCGATGACTCCCTTTGCATAACCTATAAGGAAACCTAACTTTACCCTTTTTCCTTGGCATCTATCAATCACTGGTTGATGGATCAACAATAAGTTAATAAGAATTTTCTAACCATACTTCCAATACCTTAGGAATACCAGGACAATTGATAAGGAAGTGGTCACCCTTACAAAGCTTGCAAGAGTATTTGGGCTTACGATGCATGTTGGAAGTTTCCTCAACATTACCAATACTTGCAACCATGGTTGGTTGGTTGACTTCTTTCTTATCTTGCTTCTTCTTCTTCTTCCCTTTATTCTTCTTCTTAGTCACCCGGTTACTAGCATCAAGGCTTTTACCAAGTGAAGAAGAAGAAAGGGATAAGGAAATGTTGGGTGAAGGAGGTAAAGGGTCATGAGGTTGGTGATGTTGAGATGGTGAACCTGGTTGAGGTGGAGCGGTTTGGGTATTTGGGGCTAAAGAAGTTGAAAACAACCAAATCGGTAACCTATTGTGAATCCAAGAAGTGACAACGTAGCCATATAAGGAGGGCTGACATTTCCAAAGCCATGAAAAGTACTAGGATACCCATTAAAAGGGATTCCTTGATTGATAAATTTCGGAATTGTTGCCATTAGATTCAACTTTAATAAATTTTATTAACAATTTAAATAATATTCAAAATCCACACCTAAGTTCTGTAAAAAGTAAAAACAAGCAAATAACACACACTAGTAAATCTAAGGATTCAAACCATGCAAACAAAATTTTCAGAGTGAAATCACTAGTTGGTGATGAAATCCAACGTCGTAGAGATAAATGTGAAAAGTGAATAAAAATAGAGCAGGCGGAACCAGTTTCGTTGACAACCTGCTTGATGAACATGATCTGGTGCAAGTAACTTCACTTATGCCATCTCAAGTGAAGAATACCCTCCAAAAAGGTCCAAGTGAGTCTAGTCAACATCTACTCCAAGTACAACGAGTACATCCCCCCCGTTGTCACCTTGGGTAAAAGCCCTAGGATAATGGTCTCTAAGGTCACCACATACAACAATTTAACCTGGGGGAACAATTGCAGATCAAACAAACATGCAAGAGCATATTAACAAAGGTCAATCCCCTTGAAGGTCCTCAACATGGTCAATCAAAGGTTTATCCTTCAAGTGACTCTCAAGCACCTTTCAATACCATTTGTAATGTGTACAAATCACAATACCATAATCAATGAAGTGGGGTTAATCACTTCACTGGGTCCAATATGATCTCGTACTTAACTCCCTTGTAAGAGGAGGTTCTTAGAGTCAAACTGTAATAGATGGATTTACTCTCTACCACAAGATTATATTGCTTTTTTGCAGCTTCAGAAAGTTAACTCACTTTCCTATTCCAAAGCCCTACAATCTGATCTAATGTAGGTGTAATGAGGCCTAGAAATATAAAAAAATACAATTGATTTTATTAGTGTTGTTTTTTTTTTAATTTGTTACTTACTCAATGGGTAAATGGATGTGAAACTAATGGTGTCAGGACCTAACCCAAAAATTTAATGCAATCGAACATGATATTGTGATATTTTCATTTCGATCAATCTTAGCTAAAGGAGAGAGGTTATTCTTTAAAATATCAACTCGAGAATGCACCACTTCTAATTTTCCAATGCAATTCAAATCCCTATGTGTCAAACCATGCAATGTAATATATGCACAATTTTCTTGAAAACCATGCAAATGTAATCTATCCACAATTTCTATTCATGTTATGAAAATGAGAATTCTAACTATGCAAATGTAATTTATGAAAGAGAAGTCTTCAAAACAAACAAATGATTCCAAATTAGCGAAAGAACAACAATACTATTTTCCTTCACCAGTGTAACTAAAGAACCAATCGAGTGTAAGTAAAGGAAATTGAGTGAAAATACCAAAGATCAAAAGTGATGACCAAAGGAAATCAAATTAACAATTTCTCAAAAAGAAAATTCAAAACACCCAATCAAATTAACAAAGACTCCATAAGATTGTAAACAAGCTTAACATATCATAAAAACAAAAAATATGGACTTAAACTAGAGAAACTGTATATTTTTCAAAAAAATTATAGGGTTACACATGTCACTAGTTCAATTTAGTGAGGTTGCACACTATGCACCCAGAAAACTATGCAAATTTGTGCTTTGTTGCTAAAGGAAAACTGCACAAACCTAATAACTTGAGAAAAAATAAAAAACAGAGGTCTCAAACTAGAAATTCAATTCTTAAAAGGGTCTAAAGGTGTCAAGATGTATATTTTCCTATAGATCCACAAGCTTATGTAATCTACTAAAACGAGATACAAGAATATACTTCTACTCTTTCCATTGGAAGCCCATAAAGATTGAGAAAACAATAATAGACAAGAGGAAGAACATCAAGGGCACATAACACAATAAATTTCCGGGGAAAGCCATAGCTGAAAACTCCACTCTCTGTTTTGTATTAATCCGGAAAATCAAGATGAAATTACAATTCTTGTTCTCTCTAGAACAATCCCAACACAAGGAAAATTCAATCTCCAACTCACAAGAAAGCTCAAGGCAAAAGCTTAGACTCTTCACAAGCTCTCCAAGTCTCTATTCCAATGTGCCCTTTCTCAAAGAATTTGGATGAATAAAATATGTTATGCTCAACCTTGAGCTTAACCTGCACAAGTATTTCCTATCCTCCGCATGATGACTTCCTTTGGTCAATACTTGCCAAATTTCCAAGCCTCCAAGATTCTAATTCTTTGCATAATTCTCGAGAGAATTAGCCCATATTTAAAGGGAAATTACTCATCCATAACTCCACAATCCAAAATTAGGTCCAGTTCTTGATTGTATGCACTATCAGTACAACTAAAAAAATTATACAACAAATAGTACACTATCCCTGCACTCTAGTCTCAACTGGGTCTTTCTCAGAATCAACATGCATGAGTTTTCGATGAGGGAATATTTAGTTAACTGGAGTAGCACTAGTTGAGTGCACTAATGCATCAACTGACTGTTAACTCACTTTTAGTTCCTCAAATAGTTTGGAACTAATTTAACTGGACTTAACTTAGTAAAATGAGTTAACTAATTACAACTCATAGTTAACTCATCCTGGACCTCTATAATATAGGGAGAACATATACATGACTTCAAAAAAACTTCCAACTTGAAAATCCTAAGTTAACTAAGTCAACTCACTCTAGTTAACTATTACAAGTTCCTATGAGAATAAAATTTGATTTTAATTCTCAGTTTAATTTAAGGACAAAATAAACCGGAATTTCTGGGTTCTATTTTTATCATTTCTTGTTTCTATTTTCAACACTCCCTTTGAACAAGAAAGTAATTCAACTCGATCCTCATCCTGAACCTTTGGAATGTTCTAAATGAAACAATTCTCTCTAGTGTTGTCGCTACAACAACTCCAAAAACAAAAAAAACATCCAACCTGAATCAGAATGATGCCTCTATCATCAAAGTCTTTGACTGTTATTGCCTATGTCGATTGAAAATCTGCACTTCTGTTGACTCTACCTTTCTGCAATTTTGTCAACCCTCTCTACGCTCTTCAGTATCTGACTGCTCTAGCCTCTATCACTCTAATCTTTGACTGCATCAATCCCACTGATTCCTCCCACTAGTATGTACTTTCGACTCCCGTAGCAAGGTACAATCCATGAGATAAAACCACTCAATGGAACCTACCTAATTTCAGCCCTCTTGGAACTATCACTTCAAATCGACCCACCTCATGCCTGGAGGTATGGGTGCATGTGATCCCTCTACCCACCTGGCTCGAAACTCCCCCCTACTCGAGGTCTCTGCATGAGTGGAGGCCTCCACTCAATCTCCTCTCAACTTCTCTAGTTGTGGTTGCTCCACAATTTCATGAAGTTGCTTTTTAGGCTTCTACTCAGGCTGCATGTTGAGAGTTAATTTACTCTCTCTCTCTCAACTACCAAGTCTCTAACCTTTTCCTTGCCCCTCAAGTCTTTGCATGCATCTTGTACCTCAAATGCACACAGGTTCTTGGCTAGCACACCAATCTATTTCATCTGTTCCATCATTACAAAATTTTCTGGAAAGAGAGCTGATTTTAAATCAGTGATATCTCCCTCATTTGAACTCCGTTTCGGCCAATTTGTTTTCTGAATTTGGGTATTTTTCCCTAAGGAATCCATATCTGCTATTTGTTTTCTAAAAAAGTTTCATAAAAAAATTAGATCTCCTCTGCAAACTCGTGCCCCAAAACTCAAAACTTCAAAATATCCTCTAGTATATTGTTCTCAGCTCCAATACCATGTAGAAAATTTCTACAAATCTAGCTTCGATACCATGTAGAAAATTTCTACAAATCTATACCATGTAGATTTTCCTGTAGATTCACAAGCTCATGTAATCTACTAAAACAAGAGAGAAGAATCTACTTCTACTCTTTACATCGGAAGCCCATAAAGATCGAGCAAACAATAGTCGACAAGAGGAAGAACATCAAGGGCACATAACATAATAAATATCCGAGGAAAACAACTGCTCAAAACCCCACTATCTATTTTTCATTAATCTGAAAAAGCAAGATGAAATTACAATGCTTGTTCTCTCTAGGACAATCCCAACACTCATCAAATTCAATCTCCAACTCATAAGCAAGCTCAAGGCCAAAGCTTAGCCTCTTCACAAGTTCTCCAAGTCTCTATTCCAATGCGCTCTTAGTTAAAGAATTTGGATGAATACAATATGATCTGCTCAACCTTGAGCTTAGCCTGCACAAGTATTTCCTATCCTCCGCCTGATGAGTTCCTTTGGCCAATACTTAGCCAAGTTTCCAAGCCTCCAAGATTCTAATTCTTTGCACAATTCCTAAGAGAATTAGCTCATATTTAAAGGGAAATTCCTCATCTGTAACTACGCAATCCAAAATTAGGTCCAGTTCCTGATTGCATGCACTATTAGTACAACTCATAAAATTATACTAAATAGTACACTATCCCTGCACTCTAGTCTCAACTGGGTCTTTCTTAGAATCAACATGCATGAGTTTCTGATGAGGGAATCTTCAATTAACTGGAGTAGCACTAGTTGAGTGCATTAATGCATCAATTAACTGTTAACTCACTATTAGTTCCTTAAATAATTTGGAACTAATTTAACTGGACTTAACTTAGTAAATTGAGTTAACTAATTATAACTCATACTTAACTCATCTTGGACCCCTATAATATAGGGAGAACAAATGTATGACCTCAGAAAGAATTCCAACCCTAAATTCCTATGTTAACTAAGTCAATTAACTCATCTTGGATCCCTATAATATAGGGAGAACAAATGTATGACCTCAGAAAGAATTCCAACCCTAAATTCCTATGTTAACTAAGTCAATTCACTCTAGTTAACTATTACAAGTTTCTACGAGAATAAAACTCAATTTTAATTCTAAGTTTAATTCAAGGGAAAAATAAACTGGAATTTCTGGATTCTATTTTTATAGTTTCTCGTTGCAATTTTCAATTCTTAAAAGGGTCTAAAGGTGTCAAGGGTCACAAAAAGACACAATGGAACACTCTCGTTTCCCAATATGGTCACCAATTTGTTAGGAAAACCAATCACTTATTGCAGACAAGAAGTATCTCCCTAGATTTCCAACAAAACCTAGTAACAGACATCAAAAGAATTGCTGCCTTTCCTTAGCCTATAACTGAAACATGAAACATTTAGTATGTGAATGATCACTTAGCTATTAGTGATGTTCTTGCAGAAGTCCTTTTAGTGCTTTCCACAACCAAATTTTCCTCAATGCCTTAGAGGATTTCCCAATGCTTTCCACAACTTCTCCATGATGCTCCAAAAGAGACCTGCAAAGACAAAAACATTCAAAGCGATCAAAGCATATCACATATAAAATCAAAGGTAAATGAAATCCTTAACTTAACATACAACATATAGTTGAATCAACAACTAGTTTTAAACCATGCGAGTGACCAAGGAATCTTGAAAATAACATAAAAAATAGATGCAATTAGGAAAGAATAACTACTTTGTATTAAATTCAAAGGAGAACAAGCTTATAATCTGGTTGCCTTGATATCAAAAGCCTCTTCTAATGGTCTTTGTTCCTTCCCTTGATTGCAAACTCTTCAGACCCAAAATCAGCAAGGTAAATTTACAAATCCATGTCTCTCCTATCCTCTAGTCTTATGCTCAATTTATAGGCAAGAGGAGGAGGTTTCTAGTTCTTCTTCTCAAGGGATTCTATGCTTAAGAGTAGGAGATTAGTTCCATGAATCAAGGGATGAGGCATATGTATGTCGCAGTTTGAGGTTTCTAATTTGGACAAGATTCCTCAATCAAAGGTTTTATAACTTTCTTTTTTATTTTTACTTGTGTGAAAAGGATTACACAGTTTATAGTGGAAGACAGTGCATAGAATTTCGTAAGCCACAATGGTAAAAACTGCATATGTGCAGGTAAAGGCTTGGAAAACTGCGTAGATACTAACAAATGGTTTTTAAGAAATGTAACCCAAAATTCCCTTTGTCCCTGGTATTGTTTTACTTCAAGCTTAATAGGGGATTCACTTGAGACACTCATCATATGGTGAGAGATCTGAATCGACAGTCATAGTGACAAAATATAGTGTAACAAGTACTTGGGCGATAATTTATTATCCTTCTTATCTTTCTTGAGGGATATTTGTGTGTATGGTTTTAGTCGTAAAAATACCCAGTCACCTACGTCAAAATTCTTTCACTACGATGTTGATTTTTTTGTTGTTTCATTTGATTCTGGGCCAGAGTGATGTTATCCTTTAAGACTTGGAGAACTTGTTGTTGATGCTTGATTTGATCTTCCACTACTTGAACCTTAGAATTTTATCTTAAATATGATGTGATGGATGGTGGGTGATATCCATAAAGTGCCACAAATAGGATCATTTTTGTTGCAGTATCCAAGGAAGTGTTGTACCACTATTCAGCTAGAGGTAACCACTTGTCGAATTGTGTTTGTTTACCAGATACAAAGCAACAAAAGTATTCTTCCAAAAATTTGTTCACTATCTCAGTTTTCCCATTAGATTGAGGATGATACGATCAACTATGATATAATTGAGTACGAAGACAAGAAAATAATTTCATCCAAAAATTTCCAGTGAAAATGGGATCTCTTTCACTTACAATAACCTGTGGGTTTCCATGTAGCTTTTGAATTGTTTCCATAAATACAATATCAACTGTACTGCCTTTAAAAGGATGAAATAATGCATAATAGTGTGCATAATCGGTAAGTCTATCAACTACCACCATGATGACACTCTTTCAGTGATACTTGGGTAAACCTGTGATGAAATTCTTTGAGACCTCCTCTGAATGCTAACTTGGAATGGCTAAAGGTTGTAACAAACCCGGGGTCTTAATTATCTCAACTTTATTTTGTTGGAAAACCAAACATTCTACCACAAACTTCTGAATATTACATTTAAGGCCATCCCAAAAAAAATCATTCTTGACCCCGTGATAAGTTTTTAAAAATCTCGAGTTCCCTCCTAAGGGGGAGGTGTGCAATTCGAAAAGAATCATTTGCTTGAGTTGGAAATTCTTAAAAAGATATAAGTGATATTTGTACCATAATGAATCATTTTTCTAGCTAAATGTATCAGTTGTACTAGGATCTTGCTGCAACTTTTGCATGAGTGTCCACACCTATTCATCATTCTTCCATTCATCCCTTGATTAGGTTATCTAGTCAGGTTGGATAATAGAAATGGCACAACATAATGCTTCCAAATATTCATCCTTTATTGAGAGTGCATCTACAACAACATTTTACTTCTATTTTTTTTTGTAGAATATTTCGAAGTCATAACCCAATATCTTTGTGACCCATTTTTTTTGCTCTTTTGAAGATAATCTTTGTTCCAAAAAGTGTTTAAGGCTATCATGATCTTTTGTTACCTTGAAGCGCCTTCCCATTAGGTAAGGTCACCAATGCTTTAGTTCATATAGTATTGCCAACATTTCCTTCTCATAAATAGGCTTGTGTAAATACTTTCCTTTGATTGGATGAATTTCAAAAGCAAAGGGTCTTCCTTCTTGCATTAAAACAACACCAATTCCATTTCCTGAGGCATCACATTCCATAATAAAGGTTTTTGTGAAGTCCGGTGTAGCTAAGACCGATGCTTGGCATATTGGCTCTTTAATATGTTCAAATGCCTTAATTTCTTTTGGATTCCAAGAAAATCCATCTTTCTTCATTAATGTTGTGAGAGGTGTTGTTATTATCCCATAATTCTTAACAAACTTGCGATAATACCCTGTCAACTCGAGAAATCCTTGAAGATGATTTATGGTTGTGGAGATTTTCCATTCCTTAATGCCTTTAATTTTGTTAGGGCCTATATTAACAACCTCATGAGATACAATATGACGCAAATATCTCACCTCTATTACCCCAAAGAAAATTTTGGAGGTTTTTCATATAATTGTTTCTCCTTTAATAGTTTGAGCACCCTGTCAACATGTTGAACATGATCCTTCTAAGGCTGTTGTAGATTAGTATATAATCAAAAAATACTAACACAAATTTTCTAAGGAAGGGTTTGAAAATGTAATTCATCAAACCTTGAAATGTTGAAGGTGCATTAGTAAGGCCAAAAGGCATGACCAAAATTTCATAATGACCCTCATGAGTTTTGAATGTTGTTTTCAGAATGTCTCTGGTCTTCTTTCTAATTTGATGATATCTTGAACGAAGAGCCCTCTTGGTGAAGTAAATTGCCCCATGTAATTCATCCAACAAATCATCAATGACAGGGATGGGAAATTTATCTTTAATAGTGAGCTTGTTGAGCTCCCTATAATCCAAACATATACGCCATGATCCATCCTTCTTATGCATCAATACTACTAGAGCAAAGAAGGAACTTTGACTAGGTTGAGTTATACTAACCTCTAACATTTCTACAATGATATGTTCAATTTCACTCTGTGGGAATAGGAATATTTGTAAGGCTTGATGTTTGGAGGAACACTTTTTGGAATCAAATGAATATCATGGTCATGATGATGAATAGGTGGGAGGCTTTTGGGAGTCTCAAATATCTTGGAATGATTTTCCAAGTCTTTTTGGAGATCTGGAGAAATAGATGATTTTAATGTTTGAACCTCTAGTGAGAATAATTGTGTAATTACGCTCCATTTTTATTTCTTCAGAAGCTTTGTCATGCCATTAGATATGATTATCTTTCCTGGTTTCCCTACGATACCCCTTAATTCAACTTCCTTTCCTTCTCAAAAAAAATTCAAGAAACGTTTTTGAAAATTAAAAGTTATCATACCCAAAGATTATAACCATTAGACTCCTAATGCAACATCGACACCACCCATTGGAATGGAAAGCATTGGACTATTCAATACATATTCCCCAATGGTTAGTTTGATATTATGGAACTTTCCATAGAAATTTATAGTTCCTCCATTTGCAACTATCACTTGACACTTTGGCGTTGGATATAGGAAGAAATTCAATTACTTGGCTATCTTACAATGAATGAAATTATGAGTACTACCTGAATCAATCAACACTATTACCTTTTTCTTCTTGATATATCATTTTATCTTGAGAGTTTGAGAAGTGGTAATTCCTACCAATGCATTGCAAGATATGGTCATATTAATTTCTTAATTCTCTAGGGTTGGTTCCTGGTGTATATCCTCCTCATTTGATGTTTTTTGTTCCTTTTCTTCCTCCTCTTCAAAATCTATGTAGAATAAATTATTATCAATAGGCTTATGACCTTTAGTGTATTTACTATCACAACTATTATAAAAACCCTTTTCTCTTTTTTCCCCCAATTTTTGTGGTGTCAACGTTGTAGGTTGTGGAAGGCTAGGAGCAACAACACTTCCATCCTTATAGTTGGGAGTGGTAGACTTCCTTGTTGCCATAATTTTTCTTTCAACTTTTCTTGTCATTTTGAATGCCTTCTCCAAATAATCAAGTTCCCAAAGGTGAACCTCATGTTGGATGTTATTCTTCAAATTCCCTATGAAGACATCAATCTTATGCTTCTCTGAAATATCAATTACCCTAATATTCAAAATTTTCAAGTCCTCAATGTGCTCCGCCATTGAACCCTTTTGTTTGAGATTTATCAATTTACTAAAGAAGGTGTTGTCTTTGTATCCTCATAATGTGCTATCATTTTCTCTATAAAATTTGACTAAGTGATAAGTGGTTTAATATAAAAGAATCCATCGATACCATACAAAATTATTGGGTTCTAAATATAAAGATGCAATGTGTACCGTTTGTATGTGTTGAACATCATGGAGATAAAGTTATTGCTCCATTTGTAGTATCCATGTTACTGGATCATTGTCATCAAACTTCCTCATATCTATCTTTGGAATGTGGTGGTCCTTAAACCAAACATTGGAGTCTCTAACATCATAATTGATATTCACTTTTTCTTCATCATGATTTTCATGGATTACATTGTCACCACTAGGAAGCCTTTCTTCTAGTAACTTTTCCAACCTTCCTTCAATCCCTCTATCTTGACGTTCATCATTAATTCCATGTATAATTTTAAAACATCATTCAAAATTCCCATGTCCCTTTTTATACTATCTATCTTGACATTCATCTTGGCTTCTAGTTCATTTTTTGTTACTTTTTGAGAGAGCAAAATTTGTTGCACTTGGTCTCGTAAATTTGGTATATCATGTTGCATTTCTTCCTCTTCTTTATGCATCATAGAAGATATTTTTGGTTTCTTACTATGTGTGTCCATTTTTTTGTTTTGAGGCATTTTGGAATTAAACATTGATACATATGCTTCACTATGTCCTTTGAATCACTTCAAACTGCGTTTTCAAACAAACATTATGCAAAATAAAAAAAATAAAAAATACACACCTTTTTATTGCTTTTTAGGAGCTCAATATTGAAATTGTTGTATCTCTGTAATTTCTTATCTCCAAGATTTGAAACTTTTTTTGTGGTATCCCTCTAAGCATTCTTTCCAACCCCACAATTCAGACTGACATTGGATTTTTCAAGAAAGCGTTATGCCCAATCTCCCATGATGACCTGATTATAGACTAACTCAGTAGAGAAAACTTTTATGGAGCACAATGTGTCAGTGTTTCAACCTTGAACCCTGAAAAGGATATCTGAAAAACTACAAGGCATGTAATTTCAGTCACTTTTTATGAAATTCAAATCTGATGCTCAGAGAGAAAGTTGTGATGATTTTCCACAAGTCACCTGTTTGAGATGGAATTTCGGAGCTTGCAAAAACCCTAAATTCCTCGGATCTTATCTCTGAAAATATAACAAACAAAGATTTGAAATTTGTACATGAAGTTAATCAATATTTTGGCTCCATGTGGTTGCAATTTTAGCTTCTATAGCCTCATAGAAACAAATTTTTCATGAAAATTATAAGATGACATGTTTGAAGGAGCAAAACCCTAAAATTGAAAGCTCTGATACCAAATGTTATACAACTAGATCAAATAATAGAAGAAAAGATAGATCAACGACTTAAAAATTGTCCTCTTTGAGGGGGAAACCTCCTTTACATTGCATAAACGAACAATTCTTTGATGATACAAATGATAAGACCTCCTTGGTATATATAGGAGTCTAAGGGGTCACAATATAATCAGAGCCTACATAACAATACTAATGTAAGGGCACAACAATAGTGGGCTTCTACGGACACAATAATAACAACATGGGGGATACGTGGGAACAATAATAACAATATGGGGCTACACTAACAATAACAATAAGGGGAATACACTAGTATTATAGGGACCTAACATGTCCTCTTTTCTCTTATCCGTGTAAAGACAATACGTGTGCATCAGATTTTAAATTATCGGTGTGAAAGACTTATATTGGCATGTGCCACTCACTTCTACAATGTTGTCTCCATTCATTTCAAACATCCTTATCTCATCATCCTAATAAAACTCATTTACAATTACTCACCTAATAACTAATCCAAAACATCCTATACTTTAATTATGACACTAATGAGAAACTAAATAAATAACAAAATCAATTATATAAATGATTTGATTATCATTATAGCAAAATCAAATATACTATTAGCTCAAAGTGTTATTCAAGTCTAGATGGCTGAGCTTCTGCCACAAAATTCATGACCCCAAGTTTCAAATTTACTCTAATAAGTTGAAGATCCCACTGTTGTATAAACATTATACATTAAATGAATTAAATATAGTTGTGATACCTCTCTTCTATTTATTTTCATATTTTTTAGTATTAGAATAGTCAATGCAATCGATGAATGAACGAAGAGTCTAGAAAAAAGATTGTTTCTAGTACCCATATATCTGTTTGTTATGTTTTTGGTTTTTTGGAAATTTCCAACACTGAAATATACAAAGCTTTAGGTTACTCTATTTTTTGTTGTTGTGGTTACTCATTTTTTACTAAGCACCATGGTATCATAGTACATGACAACCCTCTGTTGGTGGAGCAGAAATGTTAGTGAGAGGTCATTGGCATTATGAATGTTTTGGACCTTGGCCACTGGCCATTGCAGAGAGGCGTTTTTCTATTGGGAGTTGGTCAATGCACTCGTAATCACAAGTCAATTGAAAGGAATAATCAAGCTAATGGTGGAATAACAGAGTTAGTGAAAATATTTGAAAAGGTGGAAGTAGTGGCTCAACACGTGGTGGGTAACCAATACAAAGATGTAGTAGTAGGTTACTAATGTATTTTTGAACCCTCCCACTCATATGTGAGTCTAAACCCATTTTACCTCCATGGATGGGTGGGTCAAGTGACTGCAATGAAACATGTGTAGATGTTAATCAACAGGGCTATCGAATGCATAACAACGAATAAACAAAGAAGGAAAAAAATAGCAGTGGAGAAAAACACATAATATAAAAAAAAGACTAGGGAAGAAGAGTAATTAAACACCACGATGTCATTAGGAATGTCTTTGTCTGAGAATATTAATAGAATCTATGAAGGTCGTTTTGATTATTCCTTTGAATCTCGAAGGTCATTGTAATGACTAAAATATCTATTTGACATGGTAATAGCAGTGGATCACATGATGGCGTCAATGAGAACGTAAGCATAGTCAGACAAGGAGACATGGTCCATCGAGAGTCATTCGTTGTAGGGCTCCATATTGGCCACCCTATGTGTCATTCTATTTTGATTTTGTAACCATTGCTAAGTTATTGGGATATTAATTAATGATTATGCCTGTTGTGCTTCCAAGTGGACATAAATTCATGTAGTTGTGTGGAACAAAGGTTGTACATGAGAGGCTATGTGTAGAAGAAATGATGTGTTTGTTCCTCTGCACACCTTTCTCAACTCATATACGTATTCACAACTCCACGATCGTATACGTATTCACAACTTGATCAATGCTTTTGTCTTGTTTTGATTTTCTATTAAATAAAGGGTGAGTGCTTCCCCTTATTTATTGAGTAAGTTGGGAAATCAAATGCATTGTTTCCAATTGGATGGTGTTGAGGTGGGTCAACAAGTTTCAAACATATTTTTTTAAATTGCATTACCGTGTACCACCATACAAAGTTTGTGGGAGGTTATCTACAGACTATAAAAACGTTTTTAAAAAACCAACTTTAAAAAAATATGAGATATGCATGTATTTGATGGCACCAAAATAGTGTACACACATAAAAATATGATTTTCACAAAATACAACTCACCAAATTTAAATAAATAAATAAAAATCCAAAAATTAAATAGACTAGATAGTGTATGCTTTCATTGTGTGGAAGTGTAATTATGTAGAGGTGTGGAGTAATTCCGCACCTCCCCACAATAAAAACCTCTACACTGGAATAATCAAGCTCATTGTGTAAGAGGAAGCTCATTGTGTAAGAGGAAGATTTCACACTCCCACTCCCACACCCACACCAGAAGAGACTTTGACCAGAGAAACATAATAGGGATCCTATCTATCAAATTCATACCATTTCACCTTGTTCAAGCGCACAAGTAGTGATATTACAAATAATAATGCATTGTGTACATGGCATACAATTATTGCCATAGTTGTTGACCAAATTGTTTTCACAAATCTGATTTGAATCACCTCACAAAAGCAAGTCGGCTTTGTGCCTTGTATTGGGTCATACCATTTCACCTTGTTCAAGCGCACAAGTGGTGATATTACAAATAATAATGCGTTGTGTACATGGCAAACAATTATTGCCATAGTTGTTGATGAAATTGTTTTCACAAATCTGATTTGAATCACCTCACAAAAGCAAGTCGGCTTTGTGCCTTGTATTGGGTGCGAGTGTAGCTTGGACTAGCTTTGATTGGCAACTCTGGAGGGAAACCAATACAGAGTCATTTGTAACTAGTTATCTACTAGTGAATGCTTAAGTTTTATGCCTTGGAGTACTCTATAATGAATACGGTTAAGGGTGTTTGTGAACACTTAGGGCAACGAGTTTCACACAAATCGTAATTAGAACCACCCAAAAATGTATAATGAGATTCCAAATGGCATAGTTCATCAAACATTTTGTGTAAAAGGCTTTGGAGCTAATTCTTAAGCATTGTTATGAGTAAAGTTTCTACTAACCGTTATATATATTCATTTATTATTCAAAGTTATTGGTTATATCCACCTTTTTTTCTTTTCCAAATTACTCCACGCATATACAACTTCACAATATAGTTTAGAGAGCAATACTTTAGATTGTATTTCGCAAGCAGTGGAACAACAGTAAGAACCAATCCAGAATAATGTTAATGGAGAATGATAAATTGAGGCACACAACTGATAACAACAACTTTCAATAGTGATAATATTGTGTGACGATGTTAGGTTGTCCTTCAAAATGGGAATCATCGTACCACAACTGTTACACTGAAAATTGTCACCTTGACTATCTGTAGTCTATGTGGCCTCATCAATAGCCACATTGTCCTCTTTGTCAAGCCCCATACCTCTGCTCTTCATGTCAAAACTTCAAAGAGAGAGAAATTCACTTGAAAACATGTTTATCTCTGGGTACGCAGGTTCTCTCTACCTTGCCTGCGTGTACGCACTCCAAATACACTATACCTGCGTACTTGTATGCTATGTAAGCTAAAGGTTGGGTGCGTACCCCTGTAAAGGTCAAAAGGCGCGAGTTTCATCTTTAAAAAGTTACTTGTGGTCACTTCTAGAGCCTTCTAGAAGAGTTTTTGACGTGTATTGAGCGCCTCCAGATGGTTCAGGCACCCCTATGATAGAGGAGCTTATCCCATCAAGAGAGGAGCTACCCCATCCAAAAGAGGGAGTATCCCATTGATGTTGGAACTGAATAACCTCCTCTAAAATACTATAAATACAGGCATTGGGCCAAAGGAGGAAGGTTGAAAGCTGAACATTCTAAAGGGTAAATGCTGCTGGAATTAGGACTTCCATTGTTGACTTGTGAGGAGAGATCACTATCCTTCCTTGTTGCCATAGTGGGAGTGGGTGAGCTTGTCAAAGTAGAGGAAATCTCTTGCTGAACCCTGGGAGGAGCTTGCACAACACCAAGGCTCAGGTTGTAATGGTTCCTTTTTTGTTTCCTTAATACAAATAAGTCCATTCTTCTCAATGATTTGTTGTTAATGAATATTTCATGTACTCCTTGGTCTATGTGATGAATATGCTTTGGTTTATGATGAATATTCAGATGTTATGTAATCGTTTGCTTTGTTAGTGTATGCAGGTCTGAAAGTGAAGGAGGAGCTCATCTGGATCAGCAAGGCTGGACTGCTACAACAAGCGTTGGACCTAAGGTAAGATCGAAAACATTTGAATTCTCATAAGAATAATGTGTGTTTAGAGAAGGATTGCTCTTGTTTGGTTTGTTTGTCACTAGAGAGTCTTAGACTCCTAGGGAGGTTAGATTTGTCCGCAAATATAACTCTTTCCGCATGACAAATTGGCGACTCCGCTGGGGAATCCATTGTTGGGTTTGATTTTTCCTTTAATCATTGCTTTGATCTGAAAAGAGTTTTATGTCTTTTGCTTTTTGGTTGCTTGACTGTGTTTTTGGGTGGCTTAGCTTAGGGTCAGTTTAGAACTTAGTTTTTCTTTGTTTTACAGTAGTACGCACCCTCTGGGTTAGACACAGTGCGTACTTGTACGCACTGTCTCTGTGTACACAGAGCGGGCACGCACCTGGTTGAACAGGTTGCCTGCGTACCCTGGTAAAATTTAGAAAATTTCCTTTTTTTATCAGTTTCTCCCTTTTGAATTTGTTTTTCTTAGTTTTTTCTGCCCAGAACCACTAGTTGACTGTCAGAAATCTTCACCTATACTTTTTCCATTAGCGTTGATAGTTTTAGTGAAATTCCTTGAGATTTTAGCCTTAGGGTTTGGTTTTTATAATTGGTCCTGTAGTGACTTTGGGTTTAGAAGTCACAAAGCCTTAGATATCTCTGGTTTTGTCGATCTTCTTAGGAGTCGGGCCAGTCGCGAAATCTTCCCTCGTGAGCAACCTACCTTTGTGTTGCCTCTTTTGCAAAATTTCAATAAGCTTGTTCATTTAAAGTTGTGAATTTCATTTTATAAAAGAACAAAAAGAGATTGAATTTTTGTTTTGATTAGTTCATGATTCTGCATAAACTAATCCTTGGATTGATCATCGCCAAGTAAAACATCCCAAGAATCATCCTAGTAAGCTTTCACTTCTTAGACTTAGTTGTTAAAAAAGGTTAGATTTATTTCCTTTGTTTCGCTTTTTGAGTGATTTTTCATAAATTTGCATAGATCTTGGTTTTGCTTTGATTAGATTAGCTTTATATGCTTTTCGCTAGATAGGAAAATATCAACGATCTCCTTTGTGACATTTGCTTTAGGGTAACATTTGGCGTCTTGAAAGAGAAAAGAATTTTTTCGTTAAGTAGAGAGTGGTCTTGTTTCGTGTGTTTTGAAAGATAAAAGAAATTGTTTCTTTGATTGTCTTTTGAGAAAGTTGTGTTTATTGAAAGAATTGCATCCTCTCAACTCTCTTAATTAGGACATTCATTGAAAAGAAAAGTTATCAAATCATCTTAGGTGCATTTTTTAGAGAATTGGAGTCGAGTCTACATATCATCAAGTTTCATCTCCATCACCTTTGTCCTAAACGAACAACCATTAAAATCAACGCTTAAATTAAAATCAACATAGAAATTTTTATTTTCTAGGGCTCTGAAGCACCAACATAGCTTAGGCTAGTGTCTTGGAGTAGGTGAGTACTTAACTCTCCAAGACTATTAAAACAAACAGATAGCTTATCTTGAGATAGAATAAATCCAGCTGTTACATT